>JASANA010006285.1:10000-130558 GCA_030248095.1 Ptycholaimellus sp. GST1_10
GGCGAGCAGCGCTCCCCAGAGCTCCACTCGTGGGATGGTCTTGATCACCCCTTTCTTGGCCGAGGGAACGAGACAACTCTTGGCCAAGACAAAGGAGACTCGGTTGCTCGGGGCCATGGAGACGGAGGGAGAAGGCTGAGAGGCCACCAGATACGCCACGTAGCCGTAGGCGCCCTTGCCGCCGTTGGAGAAGATGACTAGGTGGTAGTCCTTGTCGCCGGGGCCGAGGAGGCAGCGGGGGTAGGACAGGGCGCCCAGCGCCTCAAAGCTCTTCTCGACGCTCCTCCACTTCTTCTGCACGTCCTCCGGGGCTAGCTTGTCCCAGGGGTTGTGAGCCTTGAAGGCAAGCTGAAGAAGCAGTCGTCCTTCCAGGAGGGCGGGGGAGAGGTAGCCGGTAGGGTCGTAGACTCGCGCGAGACGAGACAGGAGCTGATGTTGGGTGAAGGTGAGGGGCTTGCGGAGGTCCGGCTGGGCGGGAGAGAGGGAGTCGCTGGCGGTGGCCCAGACTAAGCCGAGGTTCTTGATCTCGGTCTTAGTGCAGATGTTGTCCGGGTCCAGCTCCAGGAGGGCGTCGGGATCGTTAGGGGCGAACTGGCATAGGCAAAGTTGGGCTTGCAGGAAGAAGGCTCGCAGCGCCGCAGCCTGACGACGTCCGTCCCCCGCGTCCCGAAACCCCGTCACCAGATTGTCGATGTAGAGGGCAGAGGTGAGGCCTTGGAGCTCGCCGGAGGTGAGGCCGCAGCTGGAGGTACCGTTGATGCCCTTCTGCGCCTCCTCCATGAGGTGCCCGATGCAGTAGAGCAGAAGATTGGGCGAAGGCATTGCCCCCATGATGAGGCGGTGGTACTTGTACACCCTCACGTTGCTGGGGCCGATGGGGAAGTTGTAGCTCTTGGGGAGTAGGACCTGGAGTAGGCAGCAATGCTCTGGCCGCACCTGGATCCCATAGAACGCGGAGGAAAGGTCGGAGATGAGGACCCGCTGAGGGAGGCAGAACTCTAGCTGGAGTCGCAGAAGATCCTCGATGAGGTTGGGGCTGACGCTGAGGCAGTCGTTCAAGCTGCTGCCGGAGACGGTCTTGGCGCTGCAGTCCACGACCGGCCGCACCTTGAGCTTCCCCGAAGCAGCCAGCTTGAACACCGGTCGGTGGGCCAAGATGTGGGCGGGAGGTTGAGGAAGGATGTCGACGTCGCCGGTGGGGGCGGAGGCCAAAGAGGCCGGAGTTGTCGGTGGAGGCGCGAGGATCCCGTCTCGGACGAAGCCCTGGAACTCCCGGTAGTGAAGCGCCAGCTCCTCTGCCATGAGCTTCTTCTCCAGTCGGATCTGCCGTTGCAGCGAGAGGGAGTAGTTGGAGGCGAGGTCGTAGGCACTGGACTTGAGGGGCAGGGCAACCTCGAAGTGTCCGCTGGGCAGACGGCGGACCTGGAACAGCTCGGCGCAGACCTGGTAGGCGGAGACGGGGTCGGCCATGGAGTCCCCGGCGCCGGTGCCCAGGAAGTCAACCTCCGTCTGCTTGGCAAGGAGACACTCCAGGTTGTCCTCGGGGCCGTTGTCCAGCGGATGGGGGTCGTAGGCCAGGAAGGCGGACTGGACTCCAGGGCCTCGCAAGGCTCGCCCGACCACCTCCTCCTCCACCCGTCCCTGCAACACGGAGCCAAACGGGGTGGTGTAGAGGGCCAGGCCGGCAGAGATGCATTGGCAGCTGGCGAAGATCTGCTCCCAGAAGTCGAGTCCCAGCAGCAGGTGGATGGGGAAGGAGTGGGTGTGGAGGCTGGGGAGGTTGAGGGCCTCGGAGACGCCGACGGGAAGGCGGTCCAGATGGAGCTTGTAGCCACCCAGATGGCAGCCCTCCGCGATCCGCTCCACTTGCAAGGCCGAGAAGGGGAGGATGGCGCCGGAGCTGGCGATGAGGGCGAAGCGTAGGAGGCGGGTGCGCAGCAGCTGAGGTCCCTCGCTGCCTGCCGTCCACACGCCCGTGGAGATCCGTCCTCCTCGCTTGAGGCCCAGCATCTCAGCGATCTCCTGAGTGATCCAGGAGTTGCTGGCGCTGGTGTCGCCCACCACGTTGATGCAGAAGCGTCCTCGGGGCCCCTGGGCCTCCACCGTGAAGGCAGCGATGAGGGTGCGGGGAAGGACCTGGTCGGAGACGGCAGCATCCTTGCCGGAGGGCGCCGAGACTCCCGTCCCAGAGAAGGCGGCCAGGGCCAGGTTGCCGGACGCGGAGCCGGAGCTGGCAGGCTGGGCGGGGGCTGGTGTCGGCTGGAGAGGCATAGAGCCCGGCAGGGACGGTCCCCCACTTGCTCCCCCGAATCCGCTCCCCCCACCTCCTCCACTGCCTCCTCCTCCGCCTCCTCGACGGCCAAGGTGCTGGGTGTTCCCTCCAGACACCTTCTGGTTCTGGAACGCCTCATGGAGAGCGGAATGGTGTTTGTCCAGACAGATGCGGCATCTGAAGGAGGAGGAGCAGTTGTCAGTGGTGTGAGAGTGGGCCAGGCAGTTGAGGCAGAGGCGGAGTTGGCGCACCCGGCTCAGCCGCTGGATGGCCTTGGGGTAGGTGGAGCAGTCGACCACGTAGTGGCTCTGTCCACAGAGGTAGCAAGGGCGGTCCAGGCGCTGGGCAGGCGGGGCCTGGGAAGGCGGGGGCGGTTGGCCGGACGGAGCAGAGGACTGGGAGGCCGCCGGATGCGCCGCCACACTCTTCCCCCGTCTCGACTTCTTGTGCTGTCCTCCGCCAGTCTGGCTGTGCTCTTGTCCCAAAGGCTGCATAGGCTGGCCTTGGAAGGCCGGCAGAGCAAAGCCCAAAGTCGGTGGCATGGAGGCGGAGCGGGAGGAGGGGAGGCTGCGGAGAGCCTGCTGACGCCAGCTGGCCTCTCGGCAAAGGAGATCCACCACCTCGTTGTAGGAGGGTTGAGGTCCCGGCTGGCGAGGGCTCGGGCCCGGCGGATGTCCATCACGAGCTGAGGAGGCAGCTTCTGGAAGAGCAGCACCACATGCAAGTCCAGGTCCATGATCCCGAGCTGACGAAGCTGGGCCTGGATGGACTGGAGGAAGTCGGCCATGGAGGCAAGGCAGGTGCCGGTGGGATCGTCAGGCATGTGCTGGACGTTGGAGAGAGCTTGGAGGAGCTCCATCTTCTGGTGCCCAACTCCAGCGTAGGCCTTGTGCAGGGTGTCCACGGCAACGTTGTAGTCGCCCAAGCAATACTCCTGGCACCACTCCACCTTGGCCAACGCGGAGCCCCGAAGGCAGGAGATGAGGACGTTGAGCTTGGTGATTGGGTCCAAGGCCTCATTCTTGTGGTAGAAGTGTTCCCACCAGGCCCACCACTTGGCAAAGTCGGCGTAGGTGGAGCCGTCGTAGAGCTTGAGGGTCTTGGCTCCCTGGAGGAGGGCCAGGTGCGCGTTGGGATTGTAGTTGGTGAGGACGGGGAGGGCCTGGACGGAAGATCCCGACTAGCGGGAAGTGGCAGGTCGCTCCTCCTCTTCTCCCACGTTGCCCCCTGCCTCCTTCTGCTTCTCCAACTCCTCTCCGCGCCCACTGCCGCCGCTGTCCGGGGTCTGCCGTGAGCTGGAGGAGGGCCTGGGCCGCGTGTCCGCCTGCTCTCAATGCAGAGGCGCGTGGCGTCCCGGAGGCGGTGGCGGGTAGTCGGGGCGGGCCTGCTGAGGCACGTAGGGCAGAGAAGCCGCTAGCAGTCGGGCAGCTCCTTGGGCTGGATCCGCGCTCCGAGGATGGGAGTGAGTGTGGGAGCGGCGATCCTGTCCATGCTCAGAGGCCGACGGCGCCGGGCGCGCCTCCACCTCCACCTCCAAGAGTGGCGAGGAGAGGAGAGGCCGCTTGGCTGGAGGAGCTGGAGGAGAGGGCACCGTAGCCGCTTGCTCCAGTCGCTGCATCCGGACCACCCAAGGAATGGGCTCCGGAGGCTCCGTCTCAATCTCCTTGCAGGAGTCGTAGTCCTCATCGTAGCGAAGGACTGGATGATCCATGGTGGGCTCTCGGGGCCGGGCGGTCGAGGCCTGGCGCCGCCGGGAGGACGGAGCTGCAGTTGGGACTGGGGCTGGCGGTCGCTGGGAAGACTGAGGATGCGAGACCCCTGCCTGTCCTCTCCATCCCGCCTGCTGGGCCAAGGCTGCCAGGGCTGCTACTTGGCGACGGAGCTCTGCGATCTCCTTGCCCTGTCGGCGCGCTGCCTCCTCCGCCGCTCGATCACGGGCCTGAAGGTGCTGACGCTCCCGCTCCAGACGCTCCTGCTCCTGCCGCAGTTGCTCCAGTTGTTGCTGCTGGGCATCGTAGGCTTGGCGGTAGGCCAAGGTGCGGGCGGTGGCGTGGAGGCGAGCTTCTTCCGCTTGCTGTCGAAGCTGCTGCTCTTGACGGAGGTGCTGGTCCTGCATGGTCAGGGCTCCCTGAGCTCGCAGCTCCGCCTGCGCCGCCCTGGCCAGGGCCTCCTCCGTCTTGACACTCCGCCGGCGAAGAACTCGGTTCTGGCGGCGGAGCTCATCAGCGTTCTCCAGGAGCTGCTCTGGAGAGAGGAGTGGAGAGGCCGGGCGAGGTGGAGGCGGGCCCTGCCGAGCGTGGCGATAGCGAGTGCGTCCTCGCTGGGCAGAGTCCGAGAGGCGTGGAGCTGGGCCGGTGGCGTTCCCTCCTCCGGCTGCGTCCCGGCCGGCGAGGTCCGGCTGGGGCTCGTTTGGCGAGTCCAGCAGGCCAGGAGGTTGGAAGAGCTGGTCCACCGGAGTGCGTGCTCGGCGGGCGGAGCCAGTAGGCGCTGCTGGGGCTGGAGAAGGAGTCTGGCGAGGGGGCGGTAGCTGTGCCTTGTCCAGGTCCAGGTTCTCTTGGTTGAGGTCCAGGGTGGAGCGATTGCCATCTCCCACTCCTCCATCTCCAGCACCTGCTGCTCCACGCAGAGACCCGCGGCAAGGTGGAGGACTGGTGGCTGGGGGCACTGGTGGTTGGCCGGCCAGACGCAGAGCCTCCTCCACGCTCAGGTCTCCTTCCCAGGTGTGGGGAAAGGCCCAGGCGGCGCGTTGGCTGGCGAGAGCTTGGGCCAGGCGCGGGGTGAGAGGATGGACGCCATCGAAGACCGGGCTCCCGATGACATAGTCCAAGCTGTCTTGCTGCGCAGGCGTGAGGTTGATGTCAGGGATGGTGAGGCCAATGACGCCGTGCTCCATCTGCTCCTCGATGAGCTGGAGGAACCGTCGGTAGAGGAGACGTCGATGGACAGCGGCGGGGTCCGGATGGACCTTGGCGGGGGCCGGAGCAGCCGGCGGCGGCGGAGGCGACTGGTGCTCGCTGGTGTCCATGGCCTCGCCCGAGCGGTCCCCATCTCGTTCCTCCTGCTGCACCCCTCCTCCTCGCTCGGGGCCGTCGCCCTCCTCTTCTTCCCCCTCCAGTGGAGGCATGGCTGGGAAGAGAGTGCGATTGATGTGGAATTGTTGAGGTTGGGCTAGCCGGGGAAGATGTCCTTGCTCACGGAGCTGAAGGATGGCGGGGCGCGGAGGGTTGACGTCGGCGACCTCCTGGCAGACGAGGCAGGTCCAGTAGACGGGCTCCACCTGTCGGGCGATGGCGGCGTCGGCCTCGTTCCAGGCGATGGGCGGGCAGGCACCGGCTGGATCCCATGCCGTCTCTTCCCCGCGTTGACACCAGACCTTCTGGCAGAAGACGCATTGAAGCTTGTTCTGGGTGTGCTTGGGATGGCGGTTGAGGGCGGGGCAGGAGGAGTCGCAGTCCTGGTTCTTCCCCTTGAAGTAGCACTTGACGCGGTCCTGGTCCCCAATGCCGAGGTAGGTATGCACTGGGTGGAGTGGAGGGTGGATGGGTGTGCGGTTGTGTAGGCGGGGGGTCGCTGCGGGACCAGGGGGCAGAGGGGGGTTGGCGGGAGGGTTGTGTGCGGGAGGGTTTGAAAGGTTGGTGGGAGAGGGTGGAGGAGAGGCGTCTGGGCGGGGGGTGGAGTGAGCGGGAAAGGAAGGGTCGGGGGCGGCCATCTTAGACTGAGAGGTCTAGATGGAGAGGGCTGGGAAGCTGAATGGGTCCAGAGCCACGGCGCAAAATGCACAACAGGGCTTGGGCTGGACGCAAACAGGGGAGAAGGAAAGGAACTCGATGCAGGAGAGGGACTGGAGAGAGAGAGGCTGGCCTTTGAGGACGAAGGCGAGCTTGGCGAAGGCGGATCCGGAAGCGGAGTCCCGGGTTGTCTTGCCGAAGAGAGGGCAGCGAGTCCTGGGCTTCGTCCACTGGCGGAGACGGGCGGCAAAGCTCCTCAGGCTGCTGGCGAGGTGGGAGAGGAGTCCAGAGGCGATCCTGATCGGCTAGGCGGAGGGGCCAGAGGAGGCTTGGACAGGTGAGAGGGACGCTGAAGCCCCTGGTACAGGCTCCAGAACGCTGTGGAGGTGGCGGCCGGGGGCGAGGACAACGATGGCCTCCTCCACGGCGGCGCTGACGGGGCGGGCGAGGGTGAGCTGCTAGACAACCCATGTCCAACAAGCCCAACATGCTCCTCGGGGACTGCATGTCTTGCGCCCAGACTCCACCCAACGCTTGCTTCTTACAACAGTGAGTGTGAACAGGCCAGGGAGGCGGCTGCGAGGGAGAGAAAGGGGGGCGGGGGTGCGTCGGCGGAAGGCGCTGGTCTTGGCGAGCGTGGGAGGAAGGGGATTACGGTCAGCGGGGCGCCCGGCAGGGCCCCCACGACCTCAACAAAACTAGCTCAGGACTTCCTCAACTACGTCACCTCTCGGAACTACCACGCATTCTTTGCACTGGTTTTTGCCTTTACGCCTTCCAACCTTGGCTTGCAACTTGAAAGCAGTTGAGGCTGTCATTTGGGTGATGCCAACATTGTTCGCTGAGCTGCAAATTCAGACGGCTCAGGATGGCCGTTTCCAAAGAAAGCTCTTCAATGTTCCTTCACATCCTCCTCTCTCGTATTTCTTCTAAACTAGCTCAGGACTTCCTCAACTACGTCACCTCTCGGAACTACCACGCATTCTTTGCACTGGTTTTTGCCTTTACGCCTTCCAACCTTGGCTTGCAACTTGAAAGCAGTTGAGGCTGTCATTTGGGTGATGCCAACATTGTTCGCTGAGCTGCAAATTCAGACGGCTCAGGATGGCCGTTTCCAAAGAAAGCTCTTCAATGTTCCTTCACATCCTCCTCTCTCGTATTTCTTCTAAACTAGCTCAGGACTTCCTCAACTACGTCACCTCTTGGAACTACCACGCATTCTTTGCACTGGTTTTTGCCTTTACGCCTTCCAACCTTGGCTTGCAACTTGAAAGCAGTTGAGGCTGTCATTTGGGTGATGCCAACATTGTTCGCTGAGCTGCAAATTCAGACGGCTCAGGATGGCCGTTTCCAAAGAAAGCTCTTCAATGTTCCTTCACATCCTCCTCTCTCGTATTTCTTCTAAACTAGCTCAGGACTTCCTCAACTACTTCACCTCCCGGAACTACCACGCATTCTTTGCACTGGTTTTTGCCTTTACGCCTTCCAACCTTGGCTTGCAACTTGAAAGCAGTTGAGGCTGTCATTTGGGTGATGCCAACATTGTTCGCTGAGCTGCAAATTCAGACGGCTCAGGATGGCCGTTTCCAAAGAAAGCTCTTCAATGTTCCTTCACATCCTCCTCTCTCGTATTTCTTCTAAACTAGCTCAGGACTTCCTCAACTACGTCACCTCTCGGAACTACCACGCATTCTTTGCACTGGTTTTTGCCTTTACGCCTTCCAACCTTGGCTTGCAACTTGAAAGCAGTTGAGGCTGTCATTTGGGTGATGCCAACATTGTTCGCTGAGCTGCAAATTCAGACGGCTCAGGAAGGCCGTTTCCAAAGAAAGCTCTTCAATGTTCCTTCACATCCTCCTCTCTCGTCTTTCTTCTAAACTTGCAATTTTTTACAGATCTTCAACTCCCTAATCGACTAGTAGTCACGCGTCTCGTCTTCCGTGCTGTTGTCATGCTATTTGCTTAATTCTTTCTTTTTACCAAGCGATTTCATTCGTGACCCTCGTAAAAAGTGGCTTCAGTTGTCAGCATGTCGTGTGGGCTGCCCAAAAAAACTACCCATTTAATTGGCATTCCCATGTGAGACTGAACTAAAGGAGCAAAGGAAGGCGTATTTTAGCACTCGGAAGCAGCCTGAAAAAGGGAAACGCCTAAGGCAACAATTATTTTAGAGCCTATTGCTACCGGGGGGTCGAAGTCTTCGCCAAATTTATTGTAATATATATATATAAAAGGGCGAAGACTTCGTCTCCCCGGTACGAGAGCCATTTTGTACCGTTTTTGTATTGACACAAATCATGTTGGATTGATGGAGGATGAAACTGGGAGTGGCAGTGAACCGTCTGGCCGAACTGGCAGCGGCCAGACAAGGCGTCCTGGCGCAGGCAGGGCGAATGGCCTTCCGCGACGTAAGCGAGGTGAGTTTGCTGGCGGCGGACGGGGTCCTAACGGCGGACGGGGGACACACTTTTTTCCGTAACACCGGCTTCAACGACTCCTCCATCGTCAGCCTGCTGGCCAGTGGGAGGGCTGAGGTAAGTAGAGAGGAGGGGAAGTAGAGAGAGAGAGGATTGGCAGATGTCCTCTTTGATCTCCATGTCCGCCGTGCGCTGGGCCCAGATCGGCTACACTCGCGTCATGCGCCACTCCCCGCTTGTCCTGGCCTACAGTCGCCTCCCACCCATCGCACCTGGTTCTTGTTCTTTTCATTCTTGTTCTCTCTTTAGCGGAAAGGTATAAAACGATAAGCGGTTTGTTTGTTTGTTGAGCGGTTTGTTCTATTAATATTTTCATTCTCCATGATTTAAGAGAGGAAAAACTATCACCTTATACCACCTTTGTGTCTGTGGTGGCCTGCTCATGATCTTCTTTTTGGTGAGAGCAGGAAGGTGATTTCCTGCCGCTACTAATGAACGGCAAATACACGGCCATCTATCCTACACAGCTGATGGAGGAGTTGTTTGAGCAGTACATGAAACTGGTGCCAATGGCTTTCAATTTTGGGTGACATTAAACCAAGAACAGCTGATTATTAGTCTGGCATCGACGAAAACGATGTGAAGGCCCTGATGGATCGATTCCATCACGAAGAAGCAAGCGGATAACGCCTTCTGTACATGTCTGGCATCAACGCTTTCGAGTTGCTTTACCGATTTTCTAAACTTTACTACCGGGATGACAATCTTTCCGCGAGTTTTTTCAAAAATTTTATCTTAAGATCTACCGCCCACCAGGGTTGCCGCACTTGCCAATTTCTTACAGAATAAAATCGGAATAAAATCTGGCCTCCAAAATGTATAGAATAAAATCGGAATAAAAGCTGGCCTCTGAAAATTACAGAATAAAATCGGAATAAAATATTCCATAGACAGAATATATTCTGTAATGAGATTCCAGATTCTGACAACGATTTGAAAGGTAATGCCTGGCCCAGGTAATGCCTGGCCCAGGTAATGCCTGGCCCAGGTAATACATGGGGTCAGGTATCGCCTTAGGTCTAGATTCTGTAAGGATTTTGAACAATATATTTTTTAAATATTCTGTAAGGAATTCTTACAGAATAAAATCGGAATATAATCTGGACTTCAAAAATAATAGAATAAAATCGGAATAAAATCTACCAATTTCTGACCTTACAGAATACTATGGATTCTGGATTTTCAGAATACAGAATAAAATATTCTCTAAAGATTCCGGCAACCCTGCGGCGCCCACATTTTTTTATGAAAATTCGTAAAATGTTGCCCCTTTATTTTCTTTAGATCTCGAGCTACCTTTTCTTAAAGAAAAACTCGCGGAAAATTAGCCCCTCTACGGTATGTGCCAATTATTCAAAACTTTCCCAGGTACTTCCGCCCACACGCATCCTGCAACCTCAGCTTCTTCTGCGACTTCAAATATTCCCTTGGAAGTGCAGCCTTCAGCTACAATCATTGTCTAGAAGTTGCTGGCTCAGTTTGCAAAGCTAATAAGGGCAGTGTGAAAGATGCCTCTACTGAAGGCATTTAGAAAGCCACTGACAGAAGCTGCTGCCCTGGTGCTGATGGCAGAATGGGAAAGGGCCGGCCTCCTGCCCACCAATCGATGTCCTCTGCCCAACCAAGCCCTGCAGACTCTGAGCCTGCTCCGTTTCCAGGTTGGCCAAATGCTCCTGGCCAGATTTTGTGAGTCTTCAAGGCTTGATGTGTAGGCTCCTTTCTGGCTGCTGGCCTTGGTCCTAGCGGTAGCTGCTACTGTGATAGCTTCTGAAATGTCCTGCGATTGTTGTCTCCAATTTTTTCGCTTTGATGCTTCTAAATATTTCATTTAGTACATCTGCAAATCAAAAAGAAGAAGATACTGCGGGAAAATGAAAAAACTGACACTGGTCTCTTAGTCATGAATGTGATAACATACCAAACGTTTTCGAATAGCGCCAGGATTAACATTGATTATCCCAGTCAGCCAGGATTAACTTTAATCAAAGTATGAGGAATGGCCAATGTCGAAAACGCTTTCTTTTTTAAATATGATGACTTTTCTTGATTTTTCTGTTTAAAATATTAAAATAAACTTTTAGAGCAAGAAAAGTCATTGGGCTTATCGCATTTTAGGGCCAATAGGCATCTTACTCGGAAACAGGTCATTTTAAAGGCCTAATATCGGTTATATGCCTCTAGCAGGCCAGGAAGTGGTCAGTTCCTCGGACTTTTTTGTTTTTAGATACTTTGGGACATGACTATACTGGCAAGACAGCACATCAATACAACTGCACAAAATACAAGCAAGACTTGAACGAGATACGAGACGGACCATTTAAGCAACCACATAGATTTTTTTCAACCAATACCCATCTATACAGCCCCTATTAATCAAACGTTTTCCTTTCCTCAACTGTGCTGCATCTAAGCATCGTTGGGGGCAACCCGCGGGGCCACGGTCAACCGACGAGTGAGCGGAATGCTGCTGGTTGCTGCTAATTCACTCAATCTTGTCTGCGAACAAACTAGTGGCCAGAGAGCCAACCAGGAGCCTGGGACTGAAGCGTGGGCTCGCCGCCGGGCAGTTTGAGGCCCGTTTTGCGGCTCACCAGGCGGATGACGTCACTGCGCAGGCTCTCGTTGAACAGCAGGTAGATGATCCCGTTCCCTCCTGTGCGACAGATGGGCTGTGAGTGCTCTCCTGGCACCTGAGCAGAGGGGGAAATGAAACCCTGCATCAGCATCCAGAGGAGCGTAAGGGCAGGGAGAGTGCTGGTGGGTATGTTGACGTATGGGAGGGTGATGTAGGTGGCCGCCACCACATCCACCAGCAGCGAAATGATCAGACACTGGATGTACACCGCCCGCTCCTGGCAAGAGTATCAGTTGGTGAAAATGAAGGAGGGTGGATGGGGTAAGAAGATGGAAGCCTTCTTTGCGAGGGTGGCGACTCCCTTGACCTGGAGACGGAGGATGACGGCGACGGCGAGGTAGGTGATGGTGATGGCGCTGGTGATGAAGTAGTTCCAGTACTGGTTGAAGGTGAGGCCGATGGCGGAGGCGCAGAGTGCTGGGTCCTCGTCGGGGCCCGGCACGAAGAACAGCATGATTGCTAGGCCTGGGAAGTGTTTAGCCACTCAACTGACCTAGACTGAAAGGGGCAAGGATGAATATGCCTGGATGATAGACGACGCCGTCACAGGGTCGGCTGTACATGATCATGACGCCGACGAATAGGAGGATGGAAAGGAGGAGCCAGAGGTAGACTGCTTTGCCTTCAATCCACCCGATTAAGTCAGCAGGAAGAGGGGTAGAAGGAGGGGAGACCGTGGAAGGCGAGCTGGGCTAGGGGTTTGTAGGCGAGCTCGAGCAGGCGGTTGATGCCGAGTACGAGGACGAGGAAGCCGTAGGGGAACCAGATGCTCCCCGCCACAACGCCCATCACTTTCATCTCAATCCATATTTCTACTTTCGTGGATTATATTCATTTTGTTCATCTTGTCTTTCTTTGCCTAACTCTGAAGCTCTTAGGCCCGTTCTTATTTTTTATCGATTTTACTCCATTGGCCATACATATGCCATAAATGTTCTTCCACTTCTTTTCCTAAACATCTTACAAGGCATAGAGCCAAAAGAAGACCAACCAGAAGGTAGTGCTGGGAGAGTGGGAGCGGAATGACGGAAAGGATGCCGCAAAGAATGGAGCCTAGAAAGACGGCAAGAGCATCAAAGGCGGCCATGAAGAGCATGATCTTGTAGGCCGGGTGGACTCTGTACTCCGCCCCCAGCATCACCAGCAGACAGAGGCCATAGGGCAGGCAGTAGCCGAGCCCCGTGACGATGTAAACGTAGCCCACCGGGTTGTAGTAGTCGGCCAGGTCAACCGTGCTGTTGTTCATTTCCTGGTTACGATAGGCTCTGAGGCTTCTTCAGCTTTGTCACGGGATTTAGAAGAAAAGAAGGGATCCTGACAGCTTTAAGACAGCTTTAAGAGGCTTTTAGTACGTTGAGGTCAGATAATCCAGGTGCAAAGCAGCTTACGGATGACCTGGGGTCTTGGAGAGTGATTGTTTTGAAGGCTTAATACACCTTCAGCTAGTTCTTTGGCAGCTGCTGGATTAGAAAGAAAGGAATAGTATTTCTATATTTTTATGATACCAGCAAGGTTCTTTGCATTGAGTTATTGCCACGAGAAGTTTTTTTCCAGTACTCTATCACTCAGGTTATTCTTCGTATTAAGCTGTTGATAAAAGCAGAGCCAATAATCCACAATTTATGAAAATCAATTTGAATCATTGAATTTAACAAAGAGGAAATATTCCTTTTTGGAACATAGCATACCAGGAACGATTGGTATACTTCTGGGAACACCAAGAACACCTCTTCAGATCGCTTCATTGGAACAATGGTTCTTAGTTGCATGCCGGGCTACCGCTATTTGGTGGATAGTTGAATTTTTATGCGGATGAACTCAAAATGCAACATCAAAACAATTTCATTACAGTTTGCGCCAGCTTTTAAAGTAATTTTGTTGCCACTTGTTTTCGAAATATGGCTTCATTTTCGAACATGAGCTACCAGCCTACCTAGTCTATCAGATTACAATGCCACCCACATTTTGCTGAGAGAATGGCTGGCACTTTACTGGTTTAAAACGAGGTAAATGCTGTTTTTGAGTTTTAATTTGACCTTATTTCGACGCAGAATTTATTGAAGAATGACGACGAATACCATCGCAAATATTGGCTCACGCCTAGTTCCCCCCCCCCTCCCCCCCATCGAAGTTTCCCCCCATGGAGATGAGCCCCATGGGGGGCCATGAAAGATTTCTCCCATGAAAGTCCCCCCAGAATTAACCTACTATAGTGACTTATATATTCTTACAACTAGTTTGCTCAGATTTTTGTTGGTGTAATTGCTTGGGGGGAACTTTAATGGGTGGAGATCTCATGGGGGGAAACTAGGAGTGAGCCCAAATATTTCCTTCTCCATTTGTTTTCCAGCTTGTTTTCTTTGTTCTGCTTCACACTTTCTCACACGTATGCTTTTGCTGTCACAGCCGGAAACTTCCTAGCTTGTTAAACTGCTTCTTTTTTCGACCATTCCAGTGTGGCTTAGTACAGCATTCAGCAGTCCCTGTCTTCCGAAAAAAGCCCAACTGAAATATAGGACACGGGAGCCATAAAAGCTTGGCCAAAGTGAATCTGGAGCTCGAACACCGGTTGACAAGACAACAATGATTCAGGCGGACAGTGAGGAGCAGCCGAGAGGAAGGATGATGGAAAAAGGTGGGGGGGGGGCTCTAGAAGAGGAAGGTGGCGGCGTGGTTGGTGAAGGCGGAGTAGATGAGGGTGTTGTTGAGGGGGACGTACTGGCGGGTGAGCAGCTTGACGGCCTCCTGCGCCGCGGCCCCGCCCAGCCACCCCGCCACCGGCGCCAGCTCACACGCCCCGTACCGGCACATCTCCTCCATCTGCATCCATACCCTCAATTGCCAAGCCTATTATTGATTGATCAACAGCTTGAGGGCAGCCAGGGTTTGAGGGCAGCCAGAAAGATGCAAGGGGGGGAGAAGGGAACATAGTCATCGGTGAGGATGTTGGCGACCAGATCCTCCAGGTGGACGGCGGCAGCGATGGCGTCCACGCGCCTGCGAAGGTCCATTCGGTCCAGCTCCACAGGAATCCCGTTCGTGCCCGGGTACCTAGACAGACAGCAGCATCATCTTGCCTCAGTTCTGCCAAGGCCCTGAGGCTCGGTGTCACCTATCCTTCTCGGCATTGAACTTCTCCGCGGCACGCAGGGTGAGGTACCAGGCCGCATGCTCGGAGCTCCCGTCCAGCGCTGCCTTAGGTCACATTAGATTGTGCCATTTTGCTCCAGTCTTTGGGTTGTGATTAAATTACTTCAGCGCAAAATTAAGCCAAGAAGTATATCTGCAGTTTTGATATTATCTTTCAGCGATTATGGTTTCATTAATTTTCTAAGGAAATCTAGTAATATTCAAAGTCATTGCTAAAATCCGCCAAAAAGTGATGCTAAGAAAGTAATGCAAAGTGTTGCTTCGTTTGTTAGAATTATGGTCGATAAGCCGATTTCAAGAAAAGCCATTTTGAAAATTAGCCAAACACAAAAAGGACCTTGTGACCAGACTTCTTTGGTAACAGATTTAGAATAGCATATGCTTCACAATTATTGAGATTCAGCCAATGCAATTGGTGCAGCCTCCCTTCGACTGAAACCTCTTCCGATTGGGCTACCAACCTTGAGCCTCTCCGCTTGGACGCCGTCGATCTCTGCCGCCACACTGCTGGGCGTCTCCAGAGCCCAGAGGGAGGCAGCGCAGCGACAGAACAACTGCGTCTCCTCCTCCCCGACCTCCACTCCGCAGCCGGACATCTCCGAGATCTCCTTTAGTCCATCCAACTGCTCTCAAGGCCTCCAGTGGAGTAAGGGGGGCTAGAACTCTGGCAAACTGGTGTACGGCAGCTGCGTCCACTCTGGCCTTGGCCCTGTAGCACTCCAGCAGGCGGATGTAGCTCTTGCTGTCGCTGAACATGTCCGGCACCACCCCAGTTACCGGCAGCACACCTGACAACTTCTCCAGATTCAAATCAAGTCCTATTTGAAGAGGGAGAAGTTGTTCTTCATTCCCACATCATTGATGACTCTATGCATAAACACACTTGTGTAGCACGCTTAAATGATTTTGATTTTTTTACGCTAAAATGATCCCGTTAAAATGATGGATCAAGTTAACGCGGTGGTAAGTTGAGTGCTCATTTTAGCGTACGCTAAAATGATCTCAAGTTAACGTAAGGTAAAATGAGCAAATATTGTGATGAAATGTTTTGATTGTTTCTGTCAATTGACGAATGTTTGTTGCTTTCACTGTATTTTTCTGTTGATTTGCAAATGTTTTTGGCTTTTTTTCGGTTTATTTGCAAGAATTGGCTAGATAAGAGAAAAGTGTAAGAGTGGAAGAAACTTTGGAAGAAAGCAATTGATAAAGATGAACCTTGATTTTTTGGTAACGCTGGTAGGACATGCCGCCGTAGGATACAGCAGCAACTGGCTGAGCAGAAACCTTGGGCGCCTTTGGGTTCCTCTTCTTGTGCGTAGGGCTAGGCGGGCGTAGGTTCAGTGATTCAGATTACAATTGCTTCTTTGTTTGTTTTCTCATTGCGCCGTTCTTTGGTCCTTTTACTACACTTACAACCTTCATCAAGTCATAAAGTAGTAGCCAGTACAACGTAGTAAAGCACCCTAAAACTCAAGAATATAAAAACCTGTAAAACTCATTTTCTCATTTTACCATAAAACTCATTTTACCGTGACTCATTTTACCGTGGCTTACGCTAACTTGATCAAAATGTCCCATAAAGTAAACGGGAGCCCCGTTAAATTGAGTAAAATGACCCATCAAGTTAGCGTAAAATCGATCAAGTTAGCGTAAAATCGATCAAGTTAACGTAACCTGACTCATTTTACCGTATGGTAACTTGATTAAAATCAAGTTACCGTATGTTGAGGGAAACGTCGCAGTTTGGGATATGGTATGTTTTTGCTGCATTCTCACCTCCTACCCCACCACCAGCATCATCCATTCCTATCGCCCACCCTCCCTCCTTCGCACCCTCTGCAATCACTCTTGCATTGACACACACTTTTCGCTTGAGTAAAAGGGAGAAAGAAACTAACCGTCGATGCGCAACGTAGCCGAGGAGGAGTCAGACCTCTCCATCCCTCAGCTTTGGAGCCTGTAAACCAGGGAGTTCACCTTCGTCGGCGGCCAGAGCATCTTCAAGGACAACTTCAGCTTCCTTCTCTGGACCCCCAGCCGCACAGGTCTCCCACCTCTTTCACCCTCTCTCCCACACTCGCCTCTGCCGAGTTCAAGCTTCGTCTCCTCTTCATCGACCTCTTCTATTCGCTCACCCTCCCAACAGCCCTCTCTAGGGCTAGAGTCAGAATCAGAACAAGTCGAGAAGATGAGCTCCGAGCAGCCCGGCGCCTCTGTCGCGGGCTTGCCCTACCTCTCCCGCTTCGCCCTCGTCTCCCAAACCTACCCCATCGAGTGCGGCCACGCCTGCGACGCCGAGAATCACCTCCCCAACCAGATCAAGTGCTTCCGGTGCCAGGACATCTACTGCCTCGCCGGCCTCTCCAACGCCTTCTCTCCCTCCGGCGCCGCCTCCAAGACCGCCTTCCGAGCCCTGGAGGCCCGCCACAACCTCTCCAAGACCATCGCCCCCGAGGAGTGGACCGAGAGCACCCGCCCCCTCCTCTTCCTCTGTCCACCCTGTGAGCTAGGGATGGGATGCTCTCCTCGCCCTCTCCTCCTCCAGCTCAAGGACCAAGGCCTTCTTAAGCACACCTCCTACCACGAGTACTCCTACATCGGCCCTACCCGCTTCGAGGAACACACAGGTCTGCCCTTTCATCGATCCAGTCTGGAGCCTCACGAGGAGCGCTTCTGGGCGGAGCTGATGGGAGAGCGAGAGCCCGTCCCCGATCCCTCTTCCTCACCTCACCTTCCTCATCGCGTCGGCGGCATCCCTGAGTCCGAGTTCCTCCAGCAGCTGGCTGCGGGGCACCTGGACGATGCAGAGCTGGTGGACGACGAGGAGAACGGAGAGGGCAACGAGGAGGAGAATGGCGGCCAGGAGGAGAACCCGGAGCAGGACAACGACCTGGAGCTGGAGGAGGACGCACCGGCCATCCGCATCGCCCAGCTCCAACGAGAAGCCGACGCCGCCAAGGAAGCCCTTCAGGCTCAGGCTACGGTCTCCCAGCAGCGCCTCACCGAGCTCCAGGCCTCCCTGGACTCCGTCGCAGCCGAGCGCCTCAGCGCCCAGAAGGCCCTGCAGGAGACCAAGCGACTACAGCAAGAGCAGAAGGCTCTCCTTCTCCAAGAACAAGCTCTCCGTCAGCAAGCCGAGTCCACCTCTCAGTCGATGCAGAACGAGGTGGAGCGACTGCGGCACACCGTGGAGGGCGTGAAGAAGGAGATGCAGCAGCGTCTCAAGGCCATTCAGGACGAGGGAGCTCAGGTTCAGCGCCAGTTCCAGGAAGCCGAGTCCCGCCTCCGTCGGGATCTCCAACTCCTCCAAGAGTCCAACGATGCTCTCTCTACTACCCTCATCCAGAAGAGCACCGAGGCCAACCAAGCAACGACGAGGAACATGGCACTGCAGAAGGAGGTGGAGCGGATGAAGGAGCGCGTCAAGCACGCGGAGGCGGAGCGGGCCGCCATCATCCACTCTTCTCAGTCCCTGCGTCCGCGCTGGGCCTCCGCCTCTCTTCCTGCCGACACTCATCCCAATCCACCCGCTTTCGTCGGAGCTCCCGCCTCTGCCGGGCCCTCCTCAGGTCTCATCCCAGCCTCTTCCTCTACAACCGCCACAACTGCTTCAGCTTCTCTCATCTCCTCGTCCTTGACGGGGTTGGCGGTGAGTACGAGCGCGGGACCTACGACTACAACTGCTCCAGCTCCGGTGGTGACAAGTTCAGGCGTGCTGTCGACGGCGTTCGCGACGTCTGCGGCCTCGGCCTTCACCTCCGCCTCCATCACTCAGCCCACCTCTGATGGGCAGCCCACCTCCGCTGGGCATCCCGCCTCTGCCGGGAATCCCGCCTCTGCCGGGAACCCCGCCTCTGCCGGGAACCCCGCCTCTGCCGGGGCCATTCGCCACTCCGGCTCCTACCTGGACATGGCCCTCGGCCACGCGGGACCCCGGCACCAGCGCCCCGAGCTACGCTACTTTGACGGTGGCAACCTCGCGGACTTTGCGCGCTGGTGGGAATGGTGGCAATACTACTTCGACGGAGAGCCCATGCCTGCCCCTGACAAGCTGGAGCTCCTCCTCTCCTGCCTCAAAGGCCAAGCCCACACCAAGGTCATCTGGTGCCAGCGCTACAAGGCCACGGACTACGAGGACGCGAAGAAGGTGTTGCTGGAGGCCTACGGGGACCCGGCGGGAACGAAGCGCGAGCTGATCCAGGCCCTCCACGACGTCGTCCCCATCCACTCCTTCAGCGGCTGGGAACAGATTTCCGGCCTTGCGGACTTCCTCTTCGCTACCGCCAACCAGCTGCGCTCGCTCGGCGTCGGGGATCTGGACTCCCACCTTCCTCTCATCACCGCCAAGCTACCCTCCGACTACTGGCGGGAGATCGTGCTGCAGCGCCGTCGTGCGGGCACCCTCACCGATCCCTCCTTCGACGAGCTCGTCATCCTTCTCCAGACGGAGGCCCGCTTCAGACGCGAGCTGGACGCCAACGCCCCGCCTCCCTCCATCTCCTCCGGAGCAGCTCTCCTAGGAGCTGGCCAGTCTCGTTCGGGCAAGTCTGGACCGCGCTCGTCGCCTCAGCCGACCACCCAGAAGCGCAAGAAGGGCTCCGGCAACCAGAAGGGCTCCGGCAACTGGGAGGGCTCCAGCAGCCAGCCTCGCAAGTCCTCACAGGCCCCAAGCGGCGACAAGCCCAAGCTCCGTCGGGCGGATGGAAGTGCCGTCTACTGCGCCTTCTGCGACGACAACCACTATCCGCGCGACTGCACCAAGTACTCCACCCCTCAAGCTCGCCTCCGTCGAGCCAAGGAGATCCCTCTCTGCCTCAACTGCCTCCGACAGCGCCACGAGGCCAAGAACTGTCGCAACAAGGGCCGCTGCCAGGAGTGTCAGGCTAAGCACCACACCATCCTCCACTCCGCCCTCCAAGCCAACCCCGGCAACGCCTGCGCTGGCCTAGCCGCTCAGTCCGACCACAACCTCCCCTTCACTCTCCACGCCCTCTGCACACTCAACGCCTACAATCCCAAGGGCGGGGAAGGGAAGCGGGTGGAGTTGTTGGCGGACGACAGCTCCTCCTTCACCTGGATAACCAGGGACTGCGCCTCCCGGCTGGGCCTGCGTGCCTACGGCTCCGCCCACATCTCACTCTCCACCGCTTGCGATGGACAGACCAAGTACGTGAGGACGCGCTACGTGGACCTGGAGCTCCTGCGACAGGATGGACGGGTGCTGCCGGTGGCTGCGCTGCTGGCGGACGAGGTGGCTGCGCCGGTGGTGGTGGGCGGCTTCGAGCTGCACTCCGACCTTCTCCAGAAGCTCCCTCCTGGCCACTACCTCAACCTTCCCTCCTCCACTCAGCGCTCCGTTCGCCTAGACGTTCTCCTCGGAGTCAACTACAGCGAGCACGTGACCGGCCCCGAGGCCACCGCCATCAAGGTCGCCGCCGGCCTCTCCTGCTACATCACACCCTACGGCAATCTGCTCAAGGGACGGGTGGATCAGCGCCTCCTCTCCGGGGCCTCCTCCCCTCCTACCCAAGCCTTTCTCTTCTCCTACGGTCGAGTGGAGGAAGAGCTGAGGAAGCAGACCGATCTGGACTACCTGGGCATCGCGGCGGAGTACGAGGAGCCGCAGAGGAAGAGCGAGGAGTTCGACATCACCCGCATGGAGGACGGACGCTTCCTCGTCGGCCTCCCCGTCAAGGACTCCATCTCTCGCCTCACCTCCAACTTCCGCTGCGCCCTCTCTCGCGGCGTTTGCCTGGAGTCCAGGTACAGCCCCGAGGAGATGGCCATGCACTACGCCGAGTTCGACAAGTTCGCCCTGGAGGGCATCATCGAGCCCGTTGTCTCCGCCTCCGAGCCCCCTCTCCTCCACTACATTCCGCACCGACCGGTGTTCAAGTACGGGGCGGAGTTCACCAAGTGCCGGCCGGTTCTGGACTGCTCCGCCAAGACGTCGGAGGGCATCAGCCTCAACGACTGCTTGCGCACCGGCGACAACCGCATCTCCGACCTCTTTGGTCTACAGTGCAAGTTCCGGGCGGGCAAGCACGTCTTCATCACCGACGTCTCCGCGGCCTTCTACGGCATCGCCGTTCGCCCCAAGCACCAGGACCTACTGCGCATCCTCCTTCCCCGCGACCGCCACAAGCCCCTCTCCAGCCGCAACCTCGACGTCTACAAGTACGCCAGGCTGGTGATGGGGGCCAGTCCAAGCCCCAACCTCCTCCTCACCTGCCTCAAGCGCCTCGGTGACGATGCAGCCGAGTCTGGAGCTGGCCATGGACTTCGCCCCGAGGAGCTGCGCACTCTCGCCGACAGCTTCTACGTCGACAACGGCGTCTTCCCGTTCACCGACCCCAAGGACGCCAAGCGCATCATCGCCGGCCTCATCGCCCTCTTCGCCTCTGCCAAGCTCCATCTGCGCCAGTTCTCCTCAGACATGCCAGAGGTGCTGGAGGGAGTGCCTGAGCCGGACCTGCAGACGAAGCAGGTGATCCGCAACCTGGGCGTGGAGTGGGACGTCAGCGGCGACTCTGTCAGCCCCCTCAAGCCCGTCTTTGACGATCTCACCGGCCCCTTCACCAAGCGGACCTTCCTCTCCGCCATCTCTCGTTTCTACGATCCCTACGGTCTCCTTGCCCCTTTTCTCCTCCAAGCTCGCCTCCTGTTCCAAACAGGAGTGCCCTCTGAGCTGGGGTGGGAAGAGTGGGTAGGGAAGGGAGTGGAGGAGGGCTGGCAGCGTCTGGAGCGGGAGCTGAGCCAGTTACACGACGTGAAGCTGCCGCGCAAGCTCGTCTCCGACCCAAGCCAGCCAGCTGACCTCATCATCTTCAGCGACGGCGGTGGCGGCGCTTACGGATTCGTCGCCTACGTGGTCCAGGCAGGACAGCCCGTCTTCCTGGCCGCCAAGTCCAAGCTCGTCCCCTCCTCCCGCAAGAGCCTGCTCATCACCATTCCCCGCATCGAGATGTGGGCAGCCGTGATCGCCACTCGCTTCCTTCGCTTCGCCTTTCACCATCTCGGCCCCTTCATTCGGTTCGAGAACCTCATCCACTACATCGACTCCCAGGTCGTCCTCTACTGGCTACAACGCCCAGTGGGCCTCCGTCGATATGAGGGAAGGCGAGCAGCGGAGGTGGAGGAGCTGACACAGGGCCTCAAGGGCTACGAGCGCCGCTTCGTCCCGACCCAGGACAACGCCGCCGACATCCTCACCAAGCCCAAGGCTCTCTCCTCTCTGCTTCAGTCCAGCTACTTCACCGGCCCCGACTTCCTACGCCAGCCACTCTCCCAGTGGCCTGCATGGACCCCTCCTTCCTTCACCCCAGAGGAGGAGGAGAGCCGACTGGGGGAGAAGAAGAAGAAGCCAGCAGCTATGGCGATGGGAGTGGTGGGCACGGGCCGAGAGCAGGACTGGAGCGCCCTCAATCAGATCCTCAACTCCTCCAACAACCTCGACAAGGTCCTCAGCACCTACGCTCTCCTTCTTCGCCTCCAACGGCGTCAGAAGAGAGCGCGAGGAGAAGGAGTGTCCTTCGCGGAGAAGACGGAGGCTCTGCACATGCTCACCCGCGAGACACAGCTCCGCCACTACCCCACTCTCTACTCCGACCTACAGCACAAGGGCTTCTCCAAGGAGAAGATCTGCAAGCAACTCTCCATCTTCCTCTCCGACGACGGCGTGCTTCGAGTAGGGACGCGGATGGCGGAGGAGTCTCCAGCACTCCTGCCTGGCTCCTGCCGCCTAGGCCTCCTTCTCGCCCTTCAAGCACATCACCAGCTTCTCCACGCCGGCCCGGCTCAAGTACTGGCTCAAGTCCGTCTCCAGCACTGGCCTACGCAAGGACTACCAGGAGTGAAGCGAGCGCTGCGAGGCTGCGGTGTCTGCGTTCGGGCTGCCCGACATCCTCTTCCCCGGCCTCCACCCGGACTTCTTCCCCGACAGCGACTCCAGCCTCATCTCCCACCTTTCCATCATCTCCTTCTCGATCAGCTGGGTCCACTCTACGTCTACAACTACCCACGCCAGCAGTACCAGAAGCGATGGGTGGCGGTGTTCAGCTGCTGCGTCTCCCGAGGCCTTCACCTGGAAGTGCTGGAGAACTACAGCACAGCGGCCGTCGTCAGCGCTTTCCAGCGGATGTGGGCCCGACGCGGACTCACAGCCGGCACCGTGTACCTGGACTGTGCCACGGCTTTCAAGGGCTTCGCCAATCTCGCCAGCTCCTTCCCCTCCTACATCTCCCTCCAGCTATCCTTCGGATCCGTTCGAGCGCCGTGGAGGCAGGGAGGAGTTGAGAAGATGGTGGACATGGTCAAAGGGCCTCTGCGAGCCTCGCTGGGCTCTAAGAAGGTGAGCGACTTCGAGCTCGGCACCGTCCTCTGCCTCATCGAAGCCGTGCTCAACCAGCGCCCTCTCACCTCCCTCACCGACAACCCCCAAGACCTCCTTCCTCTCACTCCAGCTCATCTCCTCACACCCCACGTCCAGCTACAAGCACCTCTCCTGCCAGACTCGCTTCCACTGCCCAGCTCTCGCCCTGCCCGACTCCTGCGCCTCCAAGTTCAGCACCGACAAGAGCTGGTGGACGCCTTCTGGCGCCGGTGGAGCACGGAGTACAAGGCTCACCTTCGCCAACAGCACCTTCACCAACTTCGCCAAGGCCAACCGGTGGAGCTGGAGCTGGGCGCCGTCTGTCTCCTGGTGGAGAAGAGCAAGCGGGCCAACTGGAAGCTCGTCAAGGTGGACAAGCTCCTCCCCGGCACCGACGGCATCCTACGCTACGTCGAGGTCACCGATGCCTCCGGCTACAGCAGCACCCGCTCCGTCAGCCATCTCGTCCCCTTGGAGCTCGATCTGCTCTCCAGCATCTGCCCCGAGGACCAGTCCGACTACCCGAGCGACCCCGCGGAGGTGGAGGAGGCTGGTGAGGCGGTAGATGAGCGAGACGACGGAGGTGGAGCGGTGGAGCGGACGGAGGACGTGGACGAGCCGGCCCCTGCCCCTCCCACTCCCCCTTTCCTCCCTCTCACAGCGCGAGGCCTGCGTGCCTATCGTCGCTCTCTTCTTTCTCAGTAGCATTTTGTTGAGCTTCCATTTCATCTCCCACATTCTCAGCTCTCTCATGCTCCACTCTTTTGAGACATTGCCTAGCATTATGTAGCTTTAGGCCCCATTCTGTTTCAGCTCCTTCCTTTTTGTTGAGGTTTGGAGTGTGATCCATTTTTCTTCTCTTTGTTGGCCAAATAGAAGGCCCCGAGTATTCTGTTGAGGGAAACGTCGCAGTTTGGGATATGGTATGTTTTCGCTGCATTCTCACCTCCTACCCCACCACCAGCATCATCCATTCCTATCGCCCGCCCTCCCTCCTTCGCACCCTCTGCAATCACTCTTGCATTGACACACACTTTTCGCTTGAGTAAAAGGGAGAAAGAAACTAACCGTCGATGCGCAACGTAGCCGAGGAGGAGTCAGACCTCTCCATCCCTCACCGTAAAATCAATCAAGTTACCGTGCAATCGATCAAATTACCGTACGGTAAAATGAGTTTTTGCACGGTAAAATGAGTTTTTGTACGGTAAAATGAGTTTTTTATGCTAAAATCATTATATTCTTAGCTTACTACACTTGCCTTTCATTCGGCAAGACTGATCATGCATAGAGTGATCAATGATTTCGCGACTGGAGAAAAGGCCGAGAACCATGAAGATCGATGAAGCGGGCCAATGCCTGGCAGAGGAGCCAGAACTTGTTCTGAGGCTCCGCCTCCCGCCGCTCCTTGGACAGCCTCAGCACTTCGCGCACCTAAGTAGAGACGCTTCCAATGACCCCATGACAGCCCTAAGAGAGGGAGACCTGGCTGGGGACACCGACTGGGAGGAGGGCGCGGTTGACGGCGGCGATTGCCTCGCTGAAGTTCTCCTCGTCCAGGCGCCCCCGGGCATCCGCCTTCCGCATATCCTCCAGCACCCTTTTCACCTTCAAATCTGATGCCCAACTCTCTCATCCTACTCACTCTCAGAAAACCTTTGCTCGCTGTTCTATTTCCTCCGTTACTTTACAGAAGATTAAAAGAAAGGAAAGAGGATTTTTTTTGGCCCTGGAGGAGTAATTCTGTTCAAAAGCTGTACAAGAACCTCTTTCTTCTCTTTGTAGCTAGATGGAAAAACGTCCTTTCTGCCTTGCTGCCACTTTTCCACAGCTGGAAAAATTGTGAGTGATTATTGGAGAAAAAGAAATTGATGAAAGACCTTTGAAAAGCAGGATGGCGTATGGGACGTGGGAGTGAGCCTGGTGATCCATGGCATCCAAGTCGACCTCTTGGACCAGTTTTTTCAGCTAAAAACCCCAAATTTCGCTCTAAGGCCTTAGAAAAGTGGATGAAAATAAATGCAACCTCAGGCCAAGGACAGGCGATGCGAAGGTCGGGCGCTGGGTTGTCCGGGTGAGTCTCCATGGCCTGCTGCGAACGCATGGACACTCGCAGATAGCCTATCATACCTGCAAGCAATCAATGGACCAATTCTTCCCTCAGCCCCTTAATCAGAGTGTGAGAGAGGTAAGAAGGAGAACCGTAGCTGCGCAGGACGAGGAGCGGAATGTTGGCCTCCCAGAGGAGGCGGTCCATGGCGGCCAGCAAGCGATCCCCAATGCCGCTGGCAATGACCAGGCTGTAGCTGGTGAGGAAGGCCAGACGCCCCGGCTCCTCCGAGGCCCAGCGTAGGTCCACCTCCTTCCACTCCCCGGCCACGCTAGGGTTCAGTTCCTTCAAATCCAACTTCAGCCTCTTCACCAACTTATTTTTGTTTCCAAAAAATCCTTTTGTTTCCAGGAAATGGTGCTTCCTTATCCTGCTTGTTTCCTTATCCCTTTTGTTCTTTCCTTATCCTTTCCAGGTATTGATGCTGTCAAGGGGTAGTAGGAAATGAGCCTAGCCTTGAGATACTCAGCGGTGGCCTTGGCCCTGGGCTGTCCCAGGTCGTCGGCGGTGACGAAGAAGTTGACGCCCAGGTCCTCCTCCGTCACCTTGGCGTCGTCCGCGATGCAGAAGCCCCCGATGCCCGGCAGCACCAGCCTAGGGGTAGGAGGAAAAGGGCCCAGCCTTGAGATACTCGGCAGTGGCCTTGGCCCTGGGCTGTCCCAGGTCGTCGGCGGTGACGAAGAAGTTGACGCCCAGGTCCTCCTCCGTCACCTTGGCGTCGTCCGCGATGCAGAAGCCCCCGATGCCCGGCAGCACCAACGACTTCAGGGCCTCCGTCCCCGTCCCCGTCGCACCCACCAGGCACACCTATACAAGTCAGCCACATGCCTCTAGTGGGATTAGTGGGAAGAGGGGATTAGGAGGACCTGGGCCCTGCTGAGTGCAGCCTGTCCGTGGTTGCCCCAGAGGCGCAGCTGGCGATCGTAGCGAACCTCCGCCTTCTCTGGCTCTGCCTTGGCTGCCATGGTGATGGATGACGGGAGTGAGTTTGAGGCACTTGCGGCGGGCCTTGCTTCCGGAACACAGGACTGCGCAGTTTCATCCCTTTCGACGGCGCATTTTCAACTGATTCAAGGTTTTGCGCTAAGCAAACCAATGCCGGGCCTATTAAATTGGAGGCTGCAAACTCTGCTCATAAATTGCTACAGTTGGAGTTTTTTTTGGTTTTTCTATTTGCAGCGACTTTCTACACTCTAGCTTCGGTGATAAGAAATAGAACACAAAATTTCCGTGTAAGGAAGCATGGCACCAAACGCATTTATCTCCAGCACAGTAGCAGCATCATGAACAGGCAATCTTGTTCAGGCCTTGTTTCAGTGCAAAAATAGCGCGAGGTGTGGCATTAGGCACAAAAGGTTTTGTCTCCTCCCATTCCTCTCCTGCCTTTCTTCCCAGAACAACGCTTAATTAAGCAGCCGTAAAATGTCAAGCAAGCTCAGCACCTAGCTAACGTCAGCAGAACAAGGCCCACCTATGGCGCCTCAATTGTCGCCCAGAGCCAAATGGCACCCGGCACAAGGAGAAGAAAGGCCCAGTGCCGCCATAAATAGTGCCCCAAGCCCATAGCCAGACTCAGAGCCAGAGACATCCTCCATTCCCTGCCCTCCATCCTCCAAATGCAGCCGATTCTGCTCCTCCTTTCCTTCCTCCTGCTGGGTCAGATCTGGGCCAAGAAGGCGGTCATGATGGAGCCGCGTTAGTTTTCTGGACTGCCAGCCATGACTGAGCCAGCAAAATGGTGGGCTTTTCTTCCAGCGGAGCCGGCGTTCCTGAGCTGGCTTCTGCCGCGTCCGCTCAAGGAGGCCAAGCTGCTCTCGGAACAGCAAAAGACCGAGCTCAAACAGCTCCTCAAATCGGTTACACATCAATGTGCTCGATGTTTGCAATGTAGGAGAAGACTGCAGATGAGCTCGCTGACCTTCGGCTCCTTCCTGGGCGGCCGCACCATCTACTATCCAGCCAGCGCCTAGTTGTGCAAAGAAACTGCTGGTGAACTTGATTTAGGGGAAAATATCAAAATTCCCCCATTTAGGCTGTTCATTTTCTTTTTTCTGGGTTCTTTGCAAATCAGACTCTCTGAAACAATGGACGAAGAGGAAGAAATGATGAAGCAGCTACGCAGGACATAGGATCACACCAGGGAAGATGTAGCTAAGCTGTCCACGCTCATTTGGACTTCTCCATCGTTAGTCGTCTTGCCCGCAAGTGGCTTATTCAAAAGCTGGAACTACCCAATGAGACTTCAAATGTCAGCAATCATAATTTACCACATTATGTTGTATTTGAGGTACATCCGTATGATCCTGGATTTCATTAAAATATATGCAACTATATGCGGCGATTTTAATAGAAATTAAAACCGCAGTTTTGGGTTGAATCTTTCTTCTATTCAGCATTCGATAGACGAGGTAAATTTGGCCCAAATGAAACAACCCCGTCAAAATTCCAGCCGCCTTTAAAAAAATGGCTCAGAACCCCATAACGAATTGGTGAGATAAAATCAATTTTAAATGTTATTAGACTTGTGCGTTTATAATTCTAATTTTAGTTGTCACAGTGCTAGACAGAAATTTGCATAAAGACATAGAATCTCGGCTCATGACCAGAATCCCCCCCAACGATTTTACCGGCCAACCAAGCTTTGACCCCCCCCCCCACCTGTGAAGTATCCCCCCACGTAAGTATCCCCCCCCAAACTCAGTAATCAATCTACGTATGGTCATGCTTTCAAGGCGATTTTAGGTGTTTTTGCACTTGGGGGGTGTCCTGGTCATCGATTTCGGTGACCAGTATCCCCCCCCCCAAATGATTTGGATGACCATTATCCCCCCCCCCCCAAATGCTGGTCACCAAACTCATATACTATTCTTGTTTGTATCTTGCGCTTAGTCACACCCGCTGCATAGTTGATAACCTTAAGAATACAAGGCAAATTGGGGGGGGGGGGGGGGGGGGGGGGGCAAAACTCTTGCGGGGGGGGGCGCAAAACTCTTGGTTGGTCCAAAAATGGCTTGATTGGCCGGTAATCCCTTGGTCCAAAAATCCGGTTCGGTCCGGTTCGGTCCAAAAATTGGTCCGGTAATCCCTCGGTCCAAAAATCCCTTGGGGCGATCCTGGTCATCAGCCAGAATCTCTATTCACGAAAGATACAACACTTGTGTTTATGGAACCATATGTTGGAGTAAGGAAAAGAAGATAAATGAACCGGAGTAACGAATAAGACTCCGAACCAGCCGTGATAGTCATGGGTGCAGTGTTCGTTCTCGGAAAATGACTTCCCGCTCCCTTGACAGGGTGTAATTTGGAGAAGGACCTCATAGACCTAGAGATAAGTACCTTATTGTATAGACTATAAATTCTAAATTCATTGAGAGGGAAGGAACCGTTTGAGCATTGGTGGCTTGACGCAGCTTAATAGTAGCCATAAGCCAGTATACAGAGCTGAGCATAGCCGAAATGAGGAAGCAGATATTCACTAGGACATCCTGTTCGAACAAAATCTTGTTGATAAAAGTTATTTCATTTTATTTGTTTTTTTTTTAAATTTTCCATTGAAGCGACTACAAAATACGACTACTGCCACTGCTCTGATGAGAATGAATATAGCATACAATCGAAGCAATACTACAGCCTCTTTGAGCGTAAGTCTTCCAGCATAAGGCGTACACAACCAGTGCCATAACAATATACGCCGCATCCGAAACCATAACGGCTAAAATGGATCACTCAAGAATTATGATCGAAACAGTATCATAATTGCAAACCTAAGAATGCAGTGGCCTCTTGCTTAAGGCTGAAATCGAAGAGTGTAGTCCAGTTACCATCTTGTTTGTTGCATGGATCCGTCCTTACCCGAATACCGCGCATGCTAAATAGATTAGTTATTGGTAATTTCTTACGATTGGACTATAATGACATAAAATATGATATTTGTCAAAAATTCATTAAAATCGATAGCATTTTTTTCTTTTTAAACTTAACGGATACAGCGGCGGACAGTAGAAACTGATATATTTACAAATTAGGTTAGAAATTTTTTTCATGCCTGCTAGGCTGATCCCAAAAGCTGCAACTAAAAACTAAGGTCAAAGCAACAAAGAAATCCCATTCATTAAAATGCAATCAATTGATGAAAAGTTTGTTTTAGAATGAATGTCGTCGATGTTTCTATGTTTCTATGTTTATATGTTTCTAAAATAATTTGCTAAAAAAGTCACTAACTCAAACGGCCAGGTCCATGTATGGGTAAAGTTGTAGTTAGACTGGCCATTATTGCAAGTCACCTGTATGGCTACGGATGCTGAATAGAGCACCATTGGCACAATAGCGATGAGGATGATCGGCTAAAAAAACAGGCAATATGACTGCGAAGAAGCACAAGCAGGGTGCTACCAGTTGAAGCATAGTAACTATGCTGATGGGCTCGCGGTATAAGAATTTGGCCATTTTCGGTTTTAGGCTCTTAGCAGAGAGGTGCAAGAAAATGACTCTTCCAAGCGCAGCAGTATCTTTGTGTTTGTCCAGCGTGTGTCAAACACGTGTGTGAGCGCTGTGCGTATCAGAGTTTTGAAAGTGCATTTGCGTACTTACAAAGCAGAAAAAGAAAATTTTAAGTCTGGTGCCAGTTAAAAGAGCTTTTTAAGATTTGAAGATGACTGGCCTCAGTGAAGAAGTGAAAGGCGATGATTTGTGCGAGGCCAATGCAAAGTGTTCTCACTGCATACCCAGTCAGAGGACATGGCTGAATTGGGGTCTGCTAGAGGCTGGTGAATAATCCCAGTCATCATTTTCTGCTCTGAATTGGGTAGAGCATCCTGGTGGATTTTAGTTGTTCTTTGTTTTTGCTCGACATTCCATGCAGCCCCATATCCAAACTTTTGTCAGCGTTCTTCTTTTTACTTTGCCGCAATTTCCGAAATAAAAACACAAATTAAAAATGCTATCAAAGCAGCTGGCAAAGAATTGTCAGACAGTGATGATTGGTAGAAGGACTTTATGCTCTCCATGTCGGCTATGACGCACCTTTCGCTGGCGCATGCTGCTGGATGCCTCAATTATTAGCCCTTCAATCGGCTACTGGACAGCTGTGATTGGCGATCAGCTCACTGAGGAAGTGGGGAGTGGGCGGCGAGGCTGAGTCTTGCGTTGGGTGCTACGCTGAAGCCAGAAGCCCAGCAGGAGACAGCAGGTCAGACTCGTCACCAGGATTCCCAGGGCGATTAGAGAGTCGGCAAATTTATACACTTGTTTATTTGAAAATTCAATATTGGTTGAATTTTGTGACTGCTGAAAGGGGGGCTGCTGATTTTTGAAAGGAAAAGGCTGCTGAAAACAACCAAAGGTATTTTGGCGTGTAGCAAGCTTGGCCAGCTCATCCACAGCATCAGCATCGCCGCGGTCGCGGTGATTAAAAAGTGACATGAACATTTCCAGTTCGGCATCGCTGAGCCGGCTTCGATTCATTTTCTCGCAATTGCGTCCGACATCTCTTCTGACTTAATTTAAAAGGGAAAGCTATCAGCTAATTTATTCTTTGGGGAATGCTCGCGGTGTAGTTCCTTAGGGATTCCTAGTGAACAATAGCAAATATAATTTGTGATTGATCGAATACGATAAAGTTAATTCCGATTCAATGGGACATATATACATGATGTTTTGTGAGTTATTGTTACTATCCCGCAGTTAATCGAAAAATCACACCCGACTTCGTTTGATTTCACATACATGAACGCGATTTTTGGCCAAAGCAAAGAAAGTAGAAATTGATGTTGTGTGAGGTGCAGGTGACGCACTGGATGTTATGTCTGCCTTTGGGTATCACGAACTTTCGTTCCCAGGAACTTTCGTTCCCGAACTTTCGTTCCCGAACTTTCGTTCCCGAACTTTCGTTCCCGAACTTTCGTTCCCCGAACTTTTGTTCCCAGGAACTTTCGTTCCCGAACTTTCGTTCCCCGAACTTTTGTTCCCAGGAACTTTCGTTCCCAAACTTTGAAAATTAAACAAGCATAAATTCATGGTTTTTCTATGAAACCAGCTGAATTTTGACATGAAGATCCGTCTGCGTGGTATCTTGAAGATGTTATAAGATGTTACAAAATACTTATTATTTCCCTATTTATGACAAAAACCTAAAGTCTTGATGTTTGAACAAGTATATTGGATTTATTTAGATTCAGATAAAGACCCAGCATACGTCAATTGTGAACAAAAAACTCAAGTCTTGTGTGCAATTATCAGCCGTTCAGCTGCTACAGAAAAATGTTAATTTTTGGGAAAAATTTGAAACAAACATAAATCCATTGATTTTCAATGAAATCTGCTTAAATTCGGTATGAATATCCGTCTGGGTGATATCTTAAAGATAGGCTGTGCGTCTCTCGGTGACAGCCAAGAATACCTTGTTTGAAATCAGTGTCTCGATTGCATAAGCGATTGAAACACACAAGAGCTTTATTGTTTGAATGCATGATTGGGAAAATGAGCCAGCATGATTAGGAAATGAGCAAAAGTTTAGGCACAAAAGTTTGGGAACAAACGTTTGGGAACGAAAGTTCGGGCACGAAAGTTCCTGGGAACGAAAGTTCGGGGAACGAAAGTTCGGGAACGAAAGTTCGGGAACGAAAGTTCCTGGGAACGAAAGTTCGTACAACCCTGCCTTTGTTGTGCCTCCTCCCTCGCACCTCTCATACAACTGCTATTTTCCTTCACTCTAGGCTGATGGGATGAAAATGCTCTTTCTCACTTCTAAGTAAGGACAAACCGAGACCTCACAGTTGCAAACGACCAAACTTGGCCAAAAACATGCTGAAGAGGAGCAAAACATTTTCTTCAATAAATTGTTCCACTGACAGCATTTTGATGCTCGGATTCATAAAGCTTCCACTTCTTTGTGGTCTGCCCAAAAAGTTGAGCCCATCTGTGCTTACAAGATTACTGCCGGCCAATCGTAGCCGCAAATGACGCACTTAGCAGAGTATAGGCTTCAACTGGCCCGCTTCACAGGTTAGGCTTCGCTTCGGGCTTGCCGAATCCAAGCTCTCCAATCTTCACAGCCCTGACTGCCCTGCCTTTCCCAGCAGGGGGCTTTCGGCACCCTCAATCACAGAGTACACAGCAGTCTACACCAAACATGGGGATAAGGGGAGATAAGCCTGTGTGCGATAGGAGCAGGGTTTTGGGGAGCGGAGTGGAGTGGAGTCATTCTGAGGGGGAGCTTGCTAAGGAGGCCTAGAGCGACGAAAGAAGAGCGTCGAGTGGAGGTAGTTATCGTTTTCCTCCCACAATCTTATTCAAGGATGACTATCGATAATTGTTACGCAGTGCTGTGGTGTTTGTAGGTAAGCGAGATGGCAGTGGCGGCGATTTGATGCCTGCCCTGCTCTCTACCACATCTGCGCAGCTCTTGGCAGACACGGTTGAAACTAGACTTCTGCTCAAACTCCACTAGGAACTTACTTGGCTGGCTTTGGCGAAAAGAACTAGGCGTCAACTCGAAACGATTTATTTCCATTTTTCAATTTTTAGCGATGCCCATTTATTGCTAAAATAAGCAGACAGTTGGGATGTTTTGAAGATCAAGAATGTCACCGGCGAGCAAGAAAGAGAACAGAGAAAAGCGCGGGAGGACTGGGAGAAGATCGTTTGCACAAGCCGGAGCATCATGGGTGCTCGCTTTCTCCCTCACAACGACGTCAAAGTTGGACCCTTTGCCTTTCTTCAGGCTCAGCTCGGCTCACTAAGCTAACAAGGAATTGCTGTCTTAGGTTAACTTCAGCGTGATCGGGCAGGAAGTGGCCTTGAACAGATGCAGCCGACATCAGTTTCGTCTGGTCTGCCCTCTGGCCCGCCTTTTCGATGCCGATAAGCCCGAATGGAAACTCCTTTTTTTTTTTTGGAGGTGTCTCTTTATGCCGAGCACAAAGTGCAGTAAGGCAGACAATAAATGAGCGATTGCACAAGGCATGGTACTAAAGAGTGAGTTGTTTTAAGTGGGTGGGGCTCATCGCATTGAATAGTGAAGCTGCCGCGTGCTTTGCCTTTCTTTCGCTGTTGATTTGCACACGCGGCTCCTCGATTCCCACTGCCCTCCAGGGCAGATTGTTCCAGAAACGCCTCAGCCGCACTGGTGCTAGGCGATTTAGGCGGTCGCGTGAGGGGTCTCCAATTTCTTTGAGCAGCCAAAAAGAGGAGGAGGGGAGACTGGCCAGCTGAGAAGCTTGGTGAGATTGCCGAGTATGGTGAAAGTGCTGGGGTGGCGCTGGGGCTCCCTCCTCTTCCTCTATCCACTGTCCATAGGAGCGACCCTGAGAAAGGCAGCGCCACATGAATAGGAAGGCCTGTTCGAAGAGGATCCGGTCGTAGGATGGAAGGGCTGCTTTCAGTAGGACATCATCCCTGGCACTGCTCCAGTCACCCAGCGCCACTCTGGCCTGTCTCCCGTAGAGGCTGCGAACTCTAGCGGCTGTTGCTACTGTGCCTGGTGGGCAGGAAGTGAGTGAGTGAAGTAGCAGGCCACCCACCTTTTGGATAAGAGCTAGACGGACTGCAGCTGGATGGGAGGCAAGAAGGCGACTGAGGGCAGCCTGTGACCCACGCGCAGCCCCACAGGTTCTCCTCCAGTGTGGGCCGAAGCTTAGCTGGCCGTCGTGAAGCACGCCCAGATACTTCATCTGCTTCTCCTCCTTTACCTCGTGTCCCCCGAAGATGAGTGGTGAGGGAAGATGAGCATAGGTGGGGTTTAAGGAGAAAACGAGAAGCTGGGTTTTGGAAGGGTGGAGTTGGAGGCCTAGCCCTTGTAGGTGGGTGCGGAGTAGGTTGAGGTCTTCCTGCAGGTGAAAGATGTCCCCTTCGTTCAGCACAGGGCGCAGGAGGAGGCAGTCGTCGGCATATGCCTGGATATGCGTTCCCCGGTGGTAGTGGAGGCTTAGGGCTGTGTCGGTTGTCGCAGTGAAGAGTGCAGGCCCCAGGCATGAGCCCTGCGGTACGCCTGAAGCTGCCAATCGTTTCTCTGACTTAGCACCACCCACTTTGACCACAAAGCTCCTCCCGGATAGCCAACTGGCCACAGTGTTCACGAAGGCTGGAGGGGCACCTCTACTCTGAAGGCAGGAGATTATGGAGATGTGCTTGAGGGAGTCGAAAGCACGGGCGACGTCCACTGAGACGATTGCCACCCGGACACCTTGCTGTCCTCTCGCTGCCTCCAAGGCCGCATGCTGAAGCCGCAGCAGTGCATCGCTGCACCCACTCTTGGCCTTGAACCCGAACTGGTGTCCCGAACTAGCTAGGTAGGGTTTTAGCCTCTTTAGCATCATTTTTTCCCAGGCCTTCGAAAGACTGGGGAGCAGGCTTATCGGTCTGAAGTTGTCGGTGGAGGATGCAGTCCCTTTCTTGGGGATAGCAATCACCTCTGCCTCCTTCCATGAGCCTGGGACCATTTGTGATGATAGTATTGAGTTAGCAAGTTGGGCAAGGGAAGCGGCTAGGTTGGTGTGGATGTTGCGAAGGAGGCAAGAGGGGAGACCAGTGGATGGGGAGGCCTTGTTTCCCTTGATGCGGGAGAGCGCGTCCTGTGCCTCTGCTCTGGTGAAGAAATCGGCCTCGTTGAGTGCTGAGGGGGGGCGCAGGGCAAGCTGCTCCTTCTCGGCGGTGGGTGGAGTTGTGTGCTTGGAGGCAAACACCGTTGCTAGCCCCTCCGCCTTCTCCTGGTCTTGAACTAGAACTCTGGAACCGTGTTGGAGGGGGGGAAGAGGTGGACGGCTTCCTGAGGCTAAGCGACGTGGGAGGGAGGCCAGCTGGCGATCAGCCTGGGCTCTCCTAACCACCCTCCAAGCATACTCTGATTTGGCCCTCTTCACTACCCCCCTTTTTACAGCCTTAGCTCTCAGGTATGCCCGCTTTTTGACCCCACTGCCTGGGTCCTGCTGAAGATCTCGCCAGGCCTCTGCTGCCTCCCTGCTCCGCTGCAGACACTCAGAAGTGATGTAGGGCTTTTTTCTGGGCCTGGCTAAGCGGGGTGGAGTGAAGGGGACACCTGCTTTCAGGGACTTCCAGAGCCTGGCTTCCAGGGATGAGAGGATGTCGTTGGGGCAGGTGTTGACGCCAGAGGGGAGGTAGTGCTCCAGAGCACGGAAGCCCCCATCCTCCTCGTCCCAGAGGAGCTCCTTTTTCACTCTCTCCCAGCTCGCCTCAGCCCATCTCCACCTTCCTGGTAGCCATTTTCGTAGGAGAGGGGGTGCAGGGAGGGCAAGCGAGAAATAGAGGCATGAGTGAGCGATGGTCCCTTTCTCGAGTGGAGGCAGGAGGGCGAAGGGGGCCGAAAGCTGTAGCATGCGAGCCCAGGCCCAGTCAATGGCCCTGTGCCCCCGCGTCGGCTGCTCGCTCCCCGGCAGTGGCTCAAGCCCGAAGCTCCGTAGCATCTCTTTCAGCTCCCCTGACTCCTCTTCGTCGGCCTGGCAAATGTTTATGTCACCGGCAATGAGAAGGGGTTTGTTGTCGAAGCCAGAAAGGTATCTAGCAGCCTGAAGGAGCCAGTTGGTGGCAGTCTCCACTGTGCGATTGCAGATAGGAGGGCGGTAGACTGAGATGAAGATGGCTGGGCCAACGGAGATGGCGATTGCCTCAAGGTCTCCCTTTGATGAGAAGGTTGCGGGGACTGGGAGGGACTCCTTCACAAAGACTCCCACTCCGCCTCCACCGCCTCTGCTCCTGTCGCGACGTAGGAGCCGGTAGTCAGGGATATCCACATCCGACGCTGCAGTCCCCTTCCCTGTTTTTGTCTCCTGCATGAGGAGGATGTCGGCTGGCCGCTCTTGGAGAAGTAGCTCAACTTCGGGTCGGCGGGTCAGGAGGCCATTCAGGTTGGAGCAGAGGATCTGGATGGAAGGGCTGGAAGGGCTGGCAGGGCTGGGAGGGGGCAGGGTGTGCGTTTGGGAAGGAGGGGCGGCGGGGCAGCCAGAGGAAGGGGGGGGCAGTCCCTGAGGGCTCAGAGCAGGCTGCTGTAGCGGACGTGTCGACCCTACATGACTGCCCCTCGAAGGAAGGTGACGAGGGGACAGATTGGTGTTGCAGGAGAGGGGCGGGTGCGGTTGGGCCAACTGAGGCCGCAGGCCGAAGCCTGGTTTCAGGGCCGTTAGCTGTGGCTCCCTTTGCGGACGAACCGTAGGGCGTACAGGCAATGTGCCAGGCCTGTCCCTCTCCTTCAGAGGCACCTTCCGCTGGGGGAAAAGAGGCTGGGGAGGGTGGAGGAGGCATATGGGAGGAGTAGCAGAGGGCGAGGGCCAGAGAGGCTGGTGAGGGCGCTTGGGGGGAAGCAGGGGCTGACCTCGGGTAGATCCAGACAGGCCTTTGGCAGTCGCAGACAGTGGGGGAAATAGCGCGGTCCTTGGAGAGGCAGCGAGGAGGCATTGGGTGCAAGCAAAGCTGGCAAGCGCAGTGGGGGCTGTTTTTTTTGGTTGCGGGGGCCGAATTTGAAGGAGGGATGGGGTGACTCTGCAGGGGATAAGGGGAAGTTGATCCAGAAGCGATTTGGCCACACGCAGGGCCATGGCACAGCGCGCGGAGGGAGGTAGTCAGGGAGGGGGGCGAAAAGACTGGAGGGAGGCAGAGTGAAAAAAGAAAAGACTCCAAGTTTTACTCCATGGCAAGGCTTGCTCCTTTCCTCCTCCCGTTGCAGGCTCCAGTCCAGTTCTAATTCATCTTCCCGGCAGGGTTTCCACATACTTGTCTCGCACCAAAAGCCCGGGCCTGAAACAGCCCGTAGCACTGCTGAGCAAGGACGAAAGCACCATCGATATCATCGACCAGGTTCATAAAACATCCTCTATGACCCTCAGCCAACCTAAGCCACCTATACTATAGAGCCTAGCCAACTATTATTTAAATGCAACAAGACAACGCATTGAAAAAAAGCTTTGTAGAGAGCAGTGGCGGCGATTTGATGCTGGCCCTGCTCTTCAGCGCAGCGGCCAATCTGCTCTTTACTTCAGCCTCAGCAGCAATGAGGTGGAGAGCGAAGCAGAGTAGGGGTGTTGCTGCTAATACTGGCAGAAGGGTTGCAGAAGCGCTGGGTGGAGACCGCGGATCGTTTGACCGATACCGCCATCTTCCACTACTTCCCCCCCTCTAACCCCAGCCAGCTCCATCTACTGCAAATCCCCGAACTGGAGGTTGCCTCCTTCTTACCTCCTTGGCGGAGCTACTGAATTGAGGAGTGTGTTTCAGCAAGCACACCTGAATCAGCGCGAGATGCTGATTGTCGTCAGAAATCCCACCTTTGGCAGAGCCGATGACACACTAGAGAAGCAGTTTCTTCCTTCAATCTCTTTTGCTAGAGACTCAGCAAAAGTGGGCCAACTCAATCTCCAGGTGCCAGCTGTTTTACTACAATCGCCGGAGCCGGGATTCGAAAGAAGTGAAGGTGACAGGGAGGTGGAGAGAGGTAGGATGCTACAGGAAAAAGGGAGGGCTTTGAAAGAGGGGCTGAAATTTCTAGGCGCTCTGCTGGGTCGCCCGGTGCCGAACCGACAGGGGAGCCGCTTCGTCTTCACCTCCACCTGCTACGGCGACAAGCTGCACTGCGCCAGGCTAGGCCTGTTGGACGTGGAGTTGGTGCGAGGACGGCGAGGCTGGTTGGACGAGAACATCTATCAGCTCATCTATCATCTCGCCACGCAATGGCTAGTTTCCCATGCCCAACGCTCTCAGCTCGCAACTATGCCTTCTGCTGTGCAGGAAATCCCGTCAGTGGATGTGCGGCATCTACGAGAAGCTGGTGGCAGAGAAGTTCGTGCGTATCACTCAGCAGCCGAAGCGTTGGTGGGAAAGATGAGATGGCGGGCAGTGGCGGCGATTTGATGCTTGCCCTGCTCTTCACCACAGCTGCCATCCCTGCCAGTGCACTGATCAGGAGGTTCAGTCCTTCTCTTCTATTCTTCCTCCACCTAATATCTTGAGCGATAGGAAAAAGTTTTGTTGAGCTCTGAAGTTTTTTTGCAGGGAGGTTGGAGAAAAGCAACGAGATGGAGCTGATGAGCCTGGTGCTGGTGTTCGGGCTAGTGGGGAGCGTGGACTCTAGCTGTGAATTGTGGACCTCCGAAACGGAGACGCTTTGCAATCTGGAAGTGCCTCTTTTCTCTTCAACTTCTCTCCTTCTCTCCCCCTGCACTGTACTGTCCTGTTGCAGGGTTGCGAGTGCTGGGCGGAGGGTCCTTGGGATAAAATGGCGCTGAGTTGCTCGCGGCCGCTGACAGTGGAGGAGTACGGACCAGAACTGCCGCCATTGCCACGGCTTCCCTGGAAGCACGCCAACCTCACTCTTCCGTTTGCTTTCATCCTTTGCCCACCTCTTTTCCGAGAGCGCTAGAGTGCAGGGTGTCCATGCCCAAGAATACTTGCATTTAGAGAACCTCTGAATTCCGCTGCTTCGTGGCTTCGGACAGCAAGTCGGATGCACCCATTATATTTGATGCTTGTCTGCTCCATCTTCTTTCAACTCCGCCCTGCATGCTTTTGCATTTCCTCTATATTTTTACTATTTTTACTCCAAAGACATTTACAAAGTAATAACTGCAAAATGAAGGTCGTATGTCTAAGCGTCAATATTTTTGGTGTTTTCGCCTAAGCACAAGCTTTTTTTGTAAAAGAATGAGATTTACGGCTAATAGATAGCACGGGAAAGGGCATATAAAAAGATTCAAAACTATTATAAAGTAGTACGTATCCCAGCCAATCGTCTTCCTATTGATAGCGATTGAAAACAAATATCTAAACTACTAAAAAACCCAACTGCTTCTAGCTGTCTTTTTTCAAACCAGTGGACCTTATTAGTGCATCTGTTTGTTTCCTCATTCGGTGATAACTGGTTTAACAGTTTCAGCTGCGTTAAATTTTTAATCACGGTGTTAGAGAAAAGACAAAAAAGTGAGGTCCAAACACTTGGTTTACGCCTTAGCATGAAAGCTTTCACATGAATAGGAAAACATCGCGTAACCGAGCTTGCAATATCGAGAGTATCGACTTACAAAATTTGCTCCCAGAATTTATGAATAACGTTTTAGAAAATCATATTCAACTAGAATAACAAGCTCCACTTTTTATCGTAGATAATCCCTAATTTCGGCTCTTTTGGCTCTTTTGTATCTACTGCAGGCTTGTTTTTTGCTTTGAGAGAAATTTAAGCACTTTCAAATTATTTTACGGTTAAGCAGCGCTGATAGACCTCCAAGCAGTTATTTGAAGTAAATTACTATAATTCTTCCACTGCAAATGAACTCAGGTAGCATGCTTTATTTCGTTTCCAGGCGACAACTTTCGTTTCAGATGTTCTTGCGAACATGTTCAGATCTGCATTTGCACCCACCGTAGCCTAAAGCAGCTTCCTTCAAGCAAGCGTAGCCATTTGCGCAGTACGTGCGTTTTTGACGGGAAACCGGAGCAAATCTCATTCTCACTAGCACAACTCATGGCATCCGCATCTTCAGCAAAGATTAGCCAGAAGAGGTGGTTTCTATTCCTCCAACCAGCCAAAGAAGAGAACAAATCGATTGAAAGGTGGGAACTGGAGAATGCCATCGAGGTGGAGCCGGACGATGGCATTTTTCACTACGATGACCAAGAACAGAAAGTTTCTTTCTTAGATTGTCTTCTTCGTTGGCAACCAGAATGGTTTGGAGGACATCCGGCAAGCGAAGCCGTGGGAGAAGGACCCGGAGTACTTCAAGGAGGTGAAGATCTCCGCCCTCGCCCTCCTCAAGATGGTCATGCACGCCCGCTCCGGCGGCAACCTGGAGATCATGGGCCTGCTACAGGGCAAGGTTGGGGACTGGAGTAGGGGCAGAGCTGGGGAACTGAAGTTGAGAGATTGAAGGTGAACGCGGGGACGATGATGGTGATGGACAGCTTCGCGCTGCCGGTGGAGGGCACGGAGACCCGCGTCAATGCCCAGGCCCAGGCCTATGAGTTCATGAGCAAGTACACCGACAACTGCGAGCCCGTCGGTCGCCTCGAGAAGGTTCCTGTCTTCCATTTCCTCATCAGGAGGGGGTAATAGGATGATTGGAGGTAATCGGCTGGTATCACAGCCACCCGGGCTACGGCTGCTGGCTGTCCGGCATCGATGTGTCCACGCAGATGCTGCACCAGCAGTTCGAGGAGCCCTTCGTGGCCATCGTGATCGACCCCATCCGCACCATCTCCGCCGGCAAGGTGGACCTGGGCGCCTTCCGCACATATCCCAAGAGCTACAAGCCCCCAGAGGATGTCACCTCCGAGTACCAGTCCATACCCCTCAACAAAGTTCATGCCCCATCCATCCTTCATCCATACTTCTATACCCTCCACTCCTTTCAGATCGAAGACTTTGGCGTCCACTGCAAGTCCTACTACACCCTGGAGGTGAGCTACTTCAAGTCCGCGCTGGACAACAAGCTCCTGGACTCGCTCTGGAACAAGTACTGGATCAAGACACTCTCCTCCACCAACCTTCTCACCGTCAGCCCCCTCCCCCAATCCCCCTCTTCTCTCTGGCAAGAAGGACTTGGCCTAGAATGCCGGCTACATCACGGGCTGCATCCGGGACGTGGCCGAGAAGCTGGAGGGCTCCGAGACGGCGCTGAGTCGCGGCTCCGCTTTTGCCCTGCCCGACCTCTCCGATCGCAAACACGACGACAAGTTCCAGGCACTCCCCTATTCTTCTTCCATCCCCCTTCCCTTCTTCAGCCCCAATTGGAGATCGGGGTGGGTGTTCTAGAAAACGCTGAAAGACGCCTGTAAGGTGACCTGCGAAGTGCTGCACGGCCTCATGTCGCAGACCATCAAGGACCGCCTCTTCAACTTCACCCCCGACGACGGCAAGCTCGCGGAGGCTGCCAAGAGTCAAAGCGCCCTTGAGTCTTGATCATTTCTTTACCGTCCCCTGTATGTCATATAAGCCGTGATCAGCGTTGTTGCCTTGGCCAAGGCTGCCATGAAAAGGCTGTACATAGGCTCGAGATGAGCAAGAGGGAAGAATCACATGAGGGTGCAGATTGAGCTTCTGCTCTGAGCAGGTGGCGCTGCTAAACTGCCGGATAGCTTAGAGTCGCTGAGCTTCGGGTCCTCCGCTATTTCAGCCTTCACAACGGCAATCTCCTGCTCCACCTCCGTCTTGCTCAGCTGGATGCCCAGGATCTCAGCCGCCACCTGCCTGCCAATCTTGGAGCAGAGTGAGAACGGATGTGATTGATTGAGTAATGGAGGAATGAGAACCTAAAGAGGAGGCGAACGGAGTCCCCGGTCTTGCCGGAGACGTAGTGGGAGGACATGGAGTGGGTTTCGGCAAACTTGGTGTGCTTCTCGATGCGGACGACGCGGAGGTGCTCCAGGTCCGTCTTGTTCCCCACCAGGGCCAGATGCGGCGGCTTCTCCTGACCCTCTGTCATCTGACGCACCACTCGGACCCAGTCCTCCTCAAATACCCCCACACACTCCCCCACTCAAGCCCTGGGGCAAAGGGAGGAGCAAACGAGGTCATCGAAGGAGGCGCTGTTGGTGACATCGTAGACCACGATGGCCCCGTGTGCCCCGTAGATGTATTTGTCCAGCATTGGGCTTCCAATGGACTGTCCGCCGATGTCCCAAATCTTCAGATAAACAAATCATTAGTCATTGCCAACCTCAATTCAAGTGAGAAGGAATAGCCTGCAGATTGGCGGTGATGTTGTTGGGTAGCTGTATTTTCTTGCTGAAGAAGTCCAGGCCGATCGTCTGTCGGTACTGCTTATTGAAGTTGTCCTGGGCCAGTCTGAAGGGTCGTGCAAAGGGTGGTGTAAATAGGAGCAAGGAAACACAAAAGAAGTGCCTGGAGGCAATGGAAGTCTTCCCACAGGCGCCGTCGCCCACGAGGGCAATTTTGAGGGTGCGCTCAATGCGGGCCTCCTCGTCGCTGTCGGCCATGGGCTCTGGTGCGGGGCAGATGAAAGGGTGGAGGTAGAGGAGCGGGGGGCTTCAGAGGAAGGGGACAGAAGAGCCCGCCTCTCTGCCTCCGTTGCCATGGCGCTGTCGGCTGACAAGATCCACCTTTTCGACGCCTGCAGTCTGCTTTTGCACCTGGCTTATTGGACACTTGCGAAAATCAGCGGAGCTTTCACGCGCATTCATTCAGCTGCTTCTTTCTTGAATGTCAAATATCGAGGAATTGCTCAATCGTTAAAAATTTACTCCACGGGTGGAAATCAAACCTTTTTTTAAGAAGGTAAAAATTGGCGATGTATACAGCCTTTCACATTGCCGCTTGCAGAAACTTACATTTTTTAAATAACTAAAATTGTGTTTATTTAGGGGCCATACACCAGGACCTTCCACTTTCTTGTGATACATTTTCAAATTGACAAACATATAACTTTATTACAGAAAGATCTAGCCATAGGGAATATAAGAAGGGGTTTTGGGGGTTGGGGCCGTTGGTGCCGGGGACTGGACTAGTCGGATACACTTTCGCTCGCACTCCCGTTTTTTCCAATCCTCCCTGCATGTGCCTTGGCACACGGGGTCATCGCAGCCCAGGTCCCAGGCATCGTCCCATTCCGGCGTTGTGCTTGGGGCCACGTAGTCCATCGGATATTGCTGGGTAGTTTTAGGCGGAGAGGTGCTGTAGATTAGTCGGTAGTCTATAAATCGCCTGACAAATGGCCGGGACCTGTGAGATGCGATTTGGAAAAGGGAAAGAGGGAGACTTCCGACGTCCATTCCAGGTGCAGTCCTCCATGTTCACGCAGCCCTCGCAAGACTCACAGCCAGCTTTCACCGGCTCCCGCTCTGCACAGGCCTCCTTCAGCTTCGCCACAAACGAGCTCTGGTCTCCAGGCAGGTGAAAGATTGGCTTCTGGGGCAAAGTGGGAGAGTTGGTGGCTACTGCAAGGAGGAAAGCAAGCCTCCAAAACGGGCGCCCCTGGAGCGCTTAGCTCCTGGTCCACGTAGCACCAAGGCCCCCGGTCGTAGTTGTTTGGATTGGCGCAATAATTTTCTGCACCCATTGTTCATGCTCAATGCACTGGAAACATAAAAGATAGCCAAAGACAGCGTATGGCCCAGCAGTTCAGGCTAACCTGCATGTTTGCTGGCGGAATAGCCTACCACGTGCTCTGCGAACTCATTTCCTGGCAGATCTTCCCATCGTTTGCAAACTGCAGCTCATTTTTCTGTCTGCTTGACCTCTTCATCCATAAACTCTTAAGCATTTAGAGTGCAGTATAAACTTTTAAGGCAAAGGCGGTTAAATACAGCAAAAACAATTTCAGCATCAAACTACCTACTAGCACCGCAAGTTAAGCTTACGCTAATTGCATAGTTTGGGTTTTAAGTGCATTTTTCTTTAAAATGTCCTATATTTTGCATATTTTTCTCGATGTTTAAATAAGTCAACTGGAGTTCGTTCTGGAGTTGAGTCCACAACTAGACAAATTTTAGATTTATTTCGCACCTTTATCGGTTTTCATAATATAGTTGTCATCAGTTATTTGGGTATTTGGTGAACATTAAGTATGATCGTTCAATCATTGAGAAATAAAATTATTATACATTTACTCCATTCTCTATGGTTCAATAAATTTGAAGCTGAAAACCATGTCCTGAAAGGGTAGTCTGCTGGTTGATGGAAGCTGTTTCCATAAGCACCGTGTATGGTTGCAGGCAGTCTGGGTCCAATTCCACCGCATTTCCAGAATAAATGATTGAAATTTAAAAGCAGAACCTACCACTCCTCCCTGCATCAACGCAGTAGGCGCAGATCAGCGGCTCTGGTTTCTTTAGGCACTTGAATTCGCTCATATCTCTTTTACACATTGCTCAAAATTAATTAACGGCTCCAATATTGCTTCCTATATGCAAGTTTTGCAAAGAGGACAAACGAAACTAAAGCTAGTCGCCAAGACAGTGTTAAGGCTGATCCATAAATAGTATCTTGCGAATGAGACCATTATAACTAAAGATAGCATATTATCCATTTTCTGCCTCTGCCTTTTTTAAAGTACCCTTCGATAGTTTGCAGGAAAATTATGCTCCTTCACGAATCATATTTTACTTTTTTGATCTTTTTATTCTTAGCGGATTATCTTTGCAATCATAAATCCGAGTTCTTGTCTGACTCATGGAAACCAGTAAATCTTGCCGCTCAAAAAATTGACTCTTTTAATATCTTTTCTCCTTTATTTTTTTTTTACGGGTACTCAGTTTTATCTGAGAAAAAGGAGGAGCCTATCGGCTCACTCCAAACGATTGAAAAGAAGGAGAAGGCAGGGAAGCATCATCATGGCATTTGAGAAAGGCAGGTGAGGCAGTGTAATCAGTGTAATCATAGCTGTCAGACCGCAGAGCCCGCCCCCACCAGGTGCCGAGCCTCAGCTGCTAGCCGTTCCCGTTTTCCGCCAGCTGCATCCTCTGAAATCCGATTCCAGAGCCACCGCACCCGGTGAGGCCAGAGGTCCTCAAGCCCCCTGACACCTGGCTGAGGGAAGTCCAGATGGTGGCGGCCCCTGAGGTTGGAAAAAGTCTGGGAAAGAAGACAGGGCAACCGTGAAGTGCGATCTGAGCCTGGGCTTCCATAGAAGCTAGTGAGGGAGGGCCAGAGGGAGCTGGGAAGGAGCGTAGGTTGGGGGGAGAGTGGGTGGGAGTGGAGGAAGGGGGAGAGGCAAATGTAGAGTGGGGGGAGGTGAGGATGGCAGAGGAAATGGCGCGCTTTAGGGCCCTGTAACAGCGCTGGAGAAGGTAGAGGTCAGCGAGGAGGCGCCTTTCTTCTAGGCTTGCCCAGCCCAACTGTGCACACCGTCCAGTGTAGCCGCTGGCCGGGGACCTGGTGTTAGTTTTGCAGTAGATGTAGTATGCATTCACCACGTTATTAGCCGTTTAATGCCGTTTTTCCAGACCAATAAATCGCCGCCTCGCCTCGTCGGAATTTTAACGATTGGGAAAATGAAAATAAATAATAATATGATCATGTATTCTAGTTTTGCGCTGCGCTTTGGATTGCGCACAAAACTTTTTAAGCGTAAAACTTGAAAACATGTTTATAATTTTATTCTTTTTCTTTTTCCCAATCGTTAAATTTCCCGCGAGGTGATGTAGATGGAAAAATTGCCTCAGCGCTCTTACGCCTTGACTGTGCTCCAGTTGTTCAATGCTTCCTCTCAAACACGGCTTTAGGGAAAGGGAGAAGATACGCCGAAATTTGGAGCCATCTTTCGCCCCCCATAGAGCGGTCATATCAGGATATGCCCCTCTATATCCGGATACGTCCTCATCCGGACCGTCCACCCCCAACTGTTTTCATGGTAGCACACAAAGAGCTTTCCGTATATTACAGATTCGCGTTTCTCGCATCTCAAATCAGAGCAACTTTTGAGGCAGCAAGAAAAATGAGCAGTAGTTCGGAATGGGACTCGGACGAAGAGGTGGCGGGTGCGAGGCCGGGCCATGCGAGGGCGGTGCTGCGAGATGGCCTCCTCAGATGGCGATGCCTCAGCCATCCGTCTAGCGCCAAGAGGATGGAGAAAGTGTGCGCCCTGCTAGGCGCCGCCAAGCCCCGCCACTACCTCCAGGACGCGAAGCAGAACCCAACCGGCCTGCCCACTCGCCGCATCAGCCAACGCTCCAGGTTCCAAGAGCCTGTGGAACGACTGCTGCAGCGAGAAGGGCAGGCTGAGCAGCTGCGCGTCCTCACCTGCCAGAAGCTGCCGCCGCCCGGCCTCCTCCTCCCGCGCCTTTCCAGTCTCAACCTATCCGGCGCCCACTCTGCCCCTCTCTGCCGCCTCCTGCTCTCCGGCAACTGGCCCAGTCTGCGCCGTCTCACGCTGCCCAGCCTCACAGCCGAGATCTGGGACGCCCTGCCCGTCTCCATCCACTCGCTCGCCTTCAAGAGGTCAGCCTTCGATGAGGTCGGCCTGGGCAGTCTGAGCAAGCCCAGTATTCGCCACCTTGATCTACCCGGCTGTCTGCTGGCAGACGACGCTGCGATGGCCGACCAGCTGGTGCTGCTCGCGCCCAACCTCGAGGACCTCGACGTCGGCAGACTTAACGGACACGCCTTCAGCCGCCTTACGGCTTTGCCCAACCTCCGCGCACTCCTACTCAACGACGCTCCAGCCTGGACCCAGCCCCTGCCAGCCCTCCGCAAACTCGACGTATACGAAGGCCACTCCCTCCGCCTACCGGTGTCAGTACTTTGCCGGACTTTTTATTGTCACCATGACGTTGCACTTTGCCGGACTTTTCTTTGAAGCCTTGTAGTTTTCGTAGCGACCGATAGGGAGCTACTACGACTACGCCCTCCAGTCGTGGAGTACCAAGGACTGACAATAGTACCAGGAGTCAGGCGAAGCCAACACAAGAACTTCAGAAAAATTGAAAAAACAAATAGTCCGGCAAAGTCGGTAGTCCGGCAAAGTCCAGAATTTATGTCCGGCAATGTGACAAAAAAAAGTAATAGTCCGGCAATGTACTGGAGGGCCTACCAGTGTCAGTACTTTGCCGGACTTTTTATTGTCACCATGACGTTGCACTTTGCCGGACTTTTCTTTGAAGCCTTGTAGTTTTCGTAGCGACCGATAGGGAGCTACTATGGCTACGCCCTCCAGTCGTGGAGTACCAAGGACTGACAATAGTACCAGGAGTCGGGCGAAGCCAACACAAGAACTTCAGAAAAATTGAAAAAACAAATAGTCCGGCAAAGTCGGTAGTCCGGCAAAGTCCAGAATTTATGTCCGGCAATGTGACAAAAAAAAGTAATAGTCCGGCAATGTACTGGAGGGCTCCTACCTCGCCCCCAACCTCAGCCACCTCTGCCTCCGCGTCCCCGTCCTCACCTCCTGCCTCTGGGACAGCCTCCCAGCCAGCCTTGTCGGCCTACGACTTTGCCTCGACAAGTACGAAGAGCAGCCTGCCCTGGAGCCAGAGCAGCCCCTGCCGCTCCTCCTCGTCCTCGCCATCCACCGCACCTGCGTCCCCCTTCCGCGTCTCGCCCACTGCGCTCCCAACCTCCGCACCCTCCGCCTCCACAGCCCCGCCCAGTTCCAGCCGCCGCCCTCCCTCCGCAAGCTTCGTCTCAAGTGCCTGGAGTACGACCAGCCGCAGCAGCTCCTGGAGGCTTTGCCGAGCGGCCTGGCCTGCCTCTCACTGCGCCCTAGCTTCTGGTACAGCCTGCGCGGCCTTCTCTTCCCACCCGGACTCGCCCGCCTCTCCATCCGCCACCTCGACGAATACGACTGGGATAAGCCGTGTCTAGAGGACCTTCTCACCTCCCTCTGCGTCCCCCTCGCAGTCTTCCACGTTCTCTTCCACCCCGACCGCTACAGCAGCCATACCCTGCTCCAAGTCACCCGCCTCTACAGATCTCTGCACGCCATCCGCCGCTTCTCCGTCCCTGGCCAACCTATGCCACTCAAATCAGTCTAGGATAATGAATTTCAGCAAACCTGCTACTACATTTTCCAGAAAGTCTGATAAAAAATCGAGAGAATTGCTTCCACGCCCACTATGCAGTTTTGGCGCTACGTTTAATGATTGCTTGGCAAATTCTTTGCTCCTTATTATGAAGCCATGTTGTTGGTGAAAAAATACTTTGAACAAACAAGGTATTCTCGGCTGTTGCCAAGATGCGCGGCCTTTGTTCCAGATAATAAGCTAAGCAATTCCTTTTAACTGCTTTAAGATACTGCCGCAGCAAATGTATCTGCCAAATCTAAGCTGAGTTTATTGAAAAACCAGTAATTTACGGATGTTCAAAATTTTGAAACATCAAGATTTTAGGTTCTTGACTATAAATCAAGAAATAATAAATGTGTCGAAATAAATGTTCAATATATCACCATAAGAGACGTACATGCCAAAATTCAACTGATTTCATTGAAAAACCATCAATTTATGGATGTTCAAATTTTTGAAACATCAAGAATTTAGGTTTTTGGCCATAAACTGAGAAATAACAAATATTTCGGAAATTCCTTTTGCCAGCTTCAAGATACCATTTCGACGGACGTACCTGCCAAAAACCAGCCAATTTCGTTGAAAAACCAGTGATTTATGAATTTTCGTACTTTGAAACATCAAAAAATTGAGTTTTGGGCAAAAATCGAAAAATTACGTCAAGCCCAAAAAATGGCCTGGAGATATCACCCAGGCGGACTTTCATGCAAAAAATCAGCCAATTTCGTTGAAAAACCAGTGATTTATGAATTTTAGTAGTTTGAAACATCAAAAACTTGAGTTTTGGACGAAAATCGAAAAATTACGCCAAGCCCAAAAAATGGCCTGGAGATACCACCTAGGCGGACTTTCATGCAAAAAATCAGCCAATTTCGTTGAAAAACCGCGGAGGCCCGGCCCTGGACAGACATATATATATATATATATGCGGACAGACGGACGCAAAAATGGGGTAACTGGTTAAGCTGGCCTTGGCCGCCCGCCGCTTCGGGCAGGGCGCCAGAGCTCCTCCGGCCTCCGGGCACGGGTGCTACGGCCCCTACGCTTCGCCTAGCATGCTTCGCATGCTAGGCTACGCTGCGGGGCCTCCGCACCCATGCCCTCCGGCCTCCGGAGCTCTGACTGCCCTGCCCTCCGCGGCAGGCGGCCTTCGGCCGCGCAAAAAATTCCGAACTTCAAACATGTACACGATTTAAACGCAAACGCACGATGCAAACACGATTTAAATATCATTCTTAAACTTTAAAACGCGTGAAATTTTTTAAATTCTTTTGAAAATAATGATAAGAACTCCAAGCCATTCTAAGCCTATTATCCCTTTCCCTAAACTCAACATCGAAACATCAGAAAAAAATCCCCCAAACTTTGGTGTTCAAAGGGAGAACTTGATTCTCAGAATGGTTTACGGCGACAAAATAAAAGTGATATCATCATTTGGGCGGAGATTTGACGGAAAAGAGGTAGCATCAGTGCCTATTTGCAGCAGCTACGTGTGTTTTTGTGCATAGATAGATCAAGCTATTTAGCGCTGCTCTCCCGGGATAGGCCCTTCCTTCTGCCACTCACAGATAACCGTCGTGAAAAGGGCGGAAAAGCTACGGTCACAAGGTGCCAAAAAAGTTGAATAGGCTCAACCAAACATTTCTGGCTAAAACGTTTCGCCTCAAAATTTCCATCCGTACAAGCGCAATGTTCAACACACGGTGCCATTGTTCTTGTACATGTTTACATGTTTAAAACCTAAGAGTCGTTTTTTTCTTGCCAATGTTTTTTGTGAGATTTTTGAATGTGATGGTTTCGAGATTAAATTGTTGTTCCGTGTATCAAAGTTATTTTCCAATTTTCGGTGCTGACAGAAATAAGTTGAATGGTTTGGTTGAATAAATGGTTTGAATGAAATAAGCAAACAAAGAGAAAAAGTTCACTGACGAATTTCAATAATTCACGTATTATGACGATTCCACCAAAAGTCGATATGGTGTGGTGAGTGTGGTGAGTGTTGAAGTTTTTGAACCAGGCGAGGACCTCGCCCATCATCTTGGCCTCCGCTGCGACGTCTGCCATGCCGTGGTCGTCGTCCAGGAGAATGTGCCTGCCACCCCTTTGACTCCACAGGGCTGCACATGGAGCTAAGTAAGGCTACCGGAAAGCCCCATGTTTGGCCTTGAGAAACTTCTCTCCATGACTGGGCGGAAGGCGAAGACTGCCTCGACTCTGCAGCATCCAGCCCAGCATCCACTCCAGCATCGCGCCCAGCACATCCAGCGCAAACCTGTGTCCCTAGCCTCTTCTCCTCACTGCTCCGAAAGGAGAGGCTGGAGCTACTAGTCCACAAGGTCGCTGCTCATATGCGCGTCTGCAAAAGAGAATGGGTGAAGAGGTGAGGTTGGGAGATGAGGTGGTGGGAACGATAAAGGTCCAGGATAGGATTGACGGCTGCACAGGCAGTGAATCGGAGCGGCTCCTTAGAAACGTCGGTAGAGGCCAGGTTGAGGGCACGAAGGCCGGCCTTCCCCCCGTTGCTGAATAGGAAGAACGGCTTACCTCGTACTCCCACACATCTCCCTTCTGGAAGGCTTCCAGGGCCGTCTGCAGCCAACAGCTTGTAGGAGTCTGAGCAATGCTATAGGCCAGGCTGACCTTGTAGTCGAGGATATCCTTTTGGCCCAAACTGCCGTTGTCGAGAAGGGTGGCGAATTCTGGGCCATAGCCTAGGGAGCCGGAGCAATTGACCTGGAAAGGTGAAATGAGGTTGGAATGGAAGGAAGGAGGGAGGGAAAAAAGGAGGCTCCTACCAGGAGAATGGCGTATCAGTGTAGGGCGAGAAAGGCGTTGTAGGGATGGAAGGTGAGTGTGTGGGCTGTGTGAGCGTCGTGCGGCACAAGACAGAGTGGGCCCTTGCCTCTTCCATAGCCATCCTTCTCCTCGCTCTCTTCCTCCGGTCTCCAAAGCAAAATACCCGAGAACTTCACCGGTTCGCCAACTGCAGAGTGATTGATTCGCTCAAGCCATTGCCAGAAAAGAGGGACAACCTCCGTCATCATCGCCCTTGCCTTGGTAAAGAAATGAAGATATTTCGTATTTCAAAATTCTTCAAAATAGTGTGCATAAATTTGGGTGTATTCGCGGCCAGAACATCAATTTAACGCATTGAAATTTATTTACATGACAAAACAAGGTATTCTCGCCAAGATGCGGGGCCTTTGGTCCAAATGAAAAGCTCAAATGGCGCTACTATACCACCCATATGAATCACTTTTAGTCAAAAGTTATGCTTCTTCAAATTTTTGAAACATCAAAATTTTAGGTTTCTGAACATGATTCAATAAACAACAAATATTTTCTCTAAATTGCATTTATAGCTTCAAGATACCAACTAGACAGATCTTCATGTCAAATTTCAGCTGCTACCAGCTTTTATAAAACTATGATTTTTATGCTTCTTCGAACACTTGAAACATCATGATTTAAGGTTTTTGGCCATAAAGCGAAATATAATAAATATTTTACATAAATTTCTTTTCACAGCATCAAGATCCAGACACCGGCTAAACAAACGTACATACCAAAATTGAGCTGATTTTATTGAAAAATCAGGAATTTTGAACCATAAATGTTTTAGGTTTTTGACTAAATATCAAGAGATAATGAATTTTTCAAAAAGTCCTTTTCTTAACTTCAAAATATCACCCTGACAGACGTACATGCCAAATTTCAACTGATTTCATTGAGAAACCATCGATTTATGGATGTTCGAATTTTTGAAACATCAAGATTTTAGGTTTTTCGCTATAAAATAATAAATTTTTTATAAATATAAATTTTTCGGAAATTCCTTTTGTCAGCTTCAAGATATCACCTCGCCAAACATACCTGCCAAAAATCAGCTGATTTCGTTGAAAAACCAGTGATTTGTGATTTTTTGTACTTTGAAACATCAAAAATTTAGGTTTTGGGCGAAAAATGCAAAATTACGCCCTGCGCCAAAAATCGCCTGGAGATACCACCCAGGCGGACTTTCATGCAAAAAATCAGGGCAGGGGTGCTACGGCCCCTACGCTTCGCCTAGCATGCTTCGCATGATAGGCTACGCTCCGGGGCCTCCGCACCCATGCCTTCCGGCCTCCGGAGCTCTGGCTGCCCTGCCCTCCGCGGCAGGCGGCCTGCGGCCGCGCAAAAATATTTTTGTCACTTTGGGCATATGAGGACAAATTTCTCGCATCATCCAAATAAACTACCTTTGACCAATGCTGGGTAGGTGGAATTTTTGGGATTCCATTGGCCCTGCATTGGCCCTACTGCCCGTCAGCCAGCATTTGCATTTGCCCTGCATTTGCCCTACTGCCCGCTTCCAACCGATTTCATTCCATTTCATTCCACCTTTTCACCTACCCAACTAAAATTTTCTCAATTTTTTCTGACATAGAAACATTCATGTATTTTCTTGCTGTGTGTACTGGTGTACTCTCAACTATTGCTGGAATGGTGTATAAGCAGTTATATGAGGGTCGGAGAAGGTTAAACTCAGAAAGTTTTGCTACCCATACTTTTCACCTAGCATTTCACCTGGACCCTTGATGACTAGTGGGAAGTTTGTGGTCATTCTGGTCCCTTTTCTGGACACCCGCGTCCTATATGTTGGGTAGGTGAAAACCACCTGTCTTTCCATTCACTTACCATTGCCCCTAGTCCCGAATTTTCAAAATTCCAACTCATTGGATTGGCCCTGCCCAATGATAATTTTCAAAAAAAAATATCATTTTTTTTTTCACTTATCACCCGTTTACCACCTGGGCCTTTATCACCTACCCACCATTGCCTTTGACAACAGAAATGTTAGCAGACAATCTACACTTGCTGAACTCTTGGGAAGCACGGTAACGGCAGCCATGGTTATTATCATCAAATTGCCTCGCTGGCCATCTTGATCCTAGATGCGTATGGCTGCAATGGCACCGCGGTTCTATTCAACTAGGGTAAGGTGATGGAAAAGGAAACGGCATTTCTCCCAGAGCGGCGCGAAGGGCGGGCGGGGGAACGGCGAGCCCAGGGAAATGGAGAGACGGCGCTCTGCTTTGACAAGCGCCGTCTGCCCTGCATCTTTCAACTCCACTCCAAACCTTTCAACTCTCTACTCCTGGAGGAAGGCCTAACAGTCGAGATGAGGTCGGGTGAAGAGATGGACGTTTTTGGCCAACTCACTGTGCGACAACCCCAGCCCCGTCAGGCGCTCCTGGCAAATAACAGCTCCTCTTTTTGCATGTACTATCACAAAGAATGAAGAAGTAAAAAATTATCGAAAATCATTTCTAACAATCTCCAAACTACTTGAGCCATTTTTTTAACGCACTAGACATCCGGTTTCGGCTGCGGTTGTGGCCTAACTTGGAGCTTTTGAAGGAAGGTCGTGGAGGCGTGGAGAAGATCCAACTGGCCCAGCACTCCATCATTCGGCAGCTCCAAGTCTTCTGCATCCAGCTTAGACTGAAGGAAGGCCAAAAGGAGCAGGGAAAGGGCCAAACTAGTTTCACTGTCCACCCAGAGGCAGAGGGTGGAGAGGGACGCGAGCTTCAGCTCCGCCAGTCCCAGCTTGGCGGAGTCTTCTCGGATGCTCATCACAAGGCATTCCAGGCTGGCCTGATCCTGTGCAGAGCGAAGGCTAATGGTGAGCATGTATTGCACTGGGGCAAATACCTTGAGGAGACGTTTGACGTGCGCCGCAGCCAGAGAACAGGTGGTGTAGCTGTGGCAGATGACAAGGGAGCGAAGCGTCTGCGGCCTCACCAGTTCCACCCACCTTTCTAGCCACTGACCGTTATTGGAACAAAATTCAAAGGCTGGTCAGTCATTTGCCTTCTTTTATTTATTTGGCGTCAAGCATTTCAGATCAAATTGGCCCCACTCGTTGAAAACAATGACTGGATGAAGTAACACTTTATAGAAGAGCTCCAACGACTGCAACTTCGCTCCGCAGCAGTTGAGGAGGCGGACGATTTGGGAGTAGCTACCCGTGGTCATCAGGTATCCCAGATAGCCCAGGTCTGTCTTCAGGTAATTGCGGTCCAGCGTCAAGCTCAACGTTCGCATGCCATTCTCATCTGTTTTTTCTGGAAGCTGGGGGGCTGAGGAACCGATTGACCTTGGCCAAGTTGCGCTCCACAATAGCCTTCCAGGTTTTGCAGACGTTCATGACGCGAAACTGCTCAGAACAGGTCAGCTTCTCCAGCACCAGTGTCTGCTCTTCCACCGACAGCCTTTCCATGCCTGAAGATCAAAGGGACTGCGAAGTGATTGCGGTGAGCCAGTTTGATGGTAGGAAGTGTCATTGCGTATATCATTCACACTCTGAGCAAGCGCCAACGAACCGCTCTCCTCGTCAGCAGTGTCCTTCTGCAATAAAATGGCTTGCAAGGCGTCCAGTTGGGCTTGTCTGCCCTGCCCTATTACATTTCGAGGCAGGAAGCAGTAGCAGAGCCAGAGCCAGCCGATGAGGTGGATGATGAGAAGAGTGGTCGAGAACCCAAGAAACATCAACTCCTGCCCCGAGGGCTCTGTAGAGCTCTGTAGAGCAGCAGACCAGATTGAACAGGTGTGGATGCTAAGATCTGATGAACCTTAGATTCGGGGATACTGGCGGGGATATCGTCGGGGATATCGTCAGTCATATCGTCCTTGAAGGCGTTGAGTACTGAGAGAGGGATGACGTCGGGCTTCTCAACGATTTGGACAGCCAGGCTATGTCTTTTGACGGGGTCACTCAAATACTCCCGCATCTTATTCCCCTCCTGCAACTTCACAATCCTCTGCATTCACACCATTTGCAACACTGGACAAACAAAGCATCGGAATTCAGAGGTCAATGCGTCTGGGCAAGCTATTAGGCGCATGGAGGCCAGGTAGTTTTCCAGCGTGCAATTGCGGAAGGTGAAGACGTGGCCGAGTTTGGGCTGGAAGGGACACGGAGTGGGAAGGGAGAGCCTGCACTTTTGCACTCTCAGAAAGGAAAGAGGCAGGGAATAGATGAGAGGGAACGGAAGGGTAAGATCCAGGTGCTTCCAAACCAAGAGCGGCACCGGCGGTAGCTTGGCCCCGAACTCTTCCTCCGTCAGCGGCCGCGAGCAGTTCAGCGTCCTCCTTTCCCAAGAACCCTCGTTCCAGCACTCGCAACCCTGTAACATCTCCTTACGCTGAAGGGCAAGAGTATTGCTCAGGAGAGAGAAGGGAGGGGGAGCAGAGGGAGTGATGGGAAAAGAAAAGTGGGACTTCCAGTTGGCAGAGAGCGAGCGCTTCGGGGCTCCACAAGGAAGGCTTCGTCGCCACGAGCCCGTAGACCAGCAGGCTCATCAGATCCATCCCCATCCTTTTTTCTCCAAGCTCCCTGTCGGAATGACCCCACTGCATTCAACAAAACCTTTCCTTATCGCTAAAACACACAATCACCTTATCCCGCCTTATCCCCAGTTTGCGTACTCCGCCAGTGCAGAAGACCGCCTGCTGTAAACACTAGATCAAATAGAGCTCTGAAAGTAGGATCTCAGGAGCCCAGACCAAGTAGACTAGACCAGCAAACTATAAACTGCTATGTTTCCAACAATTCTATTTTTTCAGCCTCCTTGTTTCGCATGTTCTTTCGGAAAACAGGACCGGAATCATAGCCAGCAGCGACTTACTCTTTTGTGCGGTTTAACCCCAGACTTCACTTAAGAAAGAAAAAGGCAGTGATTAATAATGCAATGACTCTAGTAACGAAAATCCTCGCTTAGTGAAGGGCTAACTTCTCGAACAGCTCGATATTTGCTTAATATAACTTCTGGACTCTTCTGGTTACTCTGAATCTAACTTCTAGACTTCTCGAACAGCTCGATATTTGCTCAATATAACTTCTGGACTCTTCTGGTTACTCTGAATCTAACTTCTGGTCACTCTTGCGAGGTTCTTGCTGCAGCGATAGTTGGCCATTTTGATTAGCCCAAGCCTGGACAGGAATGCTCAGGTCATTTTGAAATGTCTCTTAGGGTCGAAACAAATTTAATTTTTGTGTCACCATTGATGAATTGCTTCACAGTGGTTCCACCTCATTTTTTCTGAAATTTTGCATGTGGTCTATCTAAGGCGTATTCTTAATTTGCTGTTCGCATGACTCCGATCTGTCAATCAAGTGAAACTTTTTTACAATCAAAAGCAATAATCCAAATGACCCACTAGCAATCCATTCAAATCCACTCAAAAATTTCCCGAAATGCCACATCCAAGCAACTCAAATGAGCCCCAGTGCGAAATCGCGCATGACAGCAGGGGCAGCCGCATCAAATCCGGCCACATCCAGCATCCCCGGGTCCTCAGGGTCCGCGATGCTGAAGTTGGACGCCGTCATCCCCACCACAATCAGCCGCGCCTCCGCCACCCGCCTCGCCCTGTACCTCCGCAGGGCCTCCGCCGGGTGCACCTTGCCCGCCCACGTCTCGCTGTCCGTGTAGACCACGAAGAGGTCGTAGTCCACCGGCTGCTTCAGGGCGTAGAGCATCGGCTGGGCGCAGTCCGTGGCGCCGAAGGGCAGCCGGGAGACGGCCGCCAGGACCTCCTCCAGCCCCATCTCCTTCTTCAAGGCCAATGGGCGCAGCTTCTCCGTGAAGGCCACAAACTGGACGTCGGCCTCGCAGCGCAGGTGGAGGAGGCTCATGGCGGCGGAGGCGAGGCGGGCGGTGATGGAGGAGTTGGCGATGAAGGCGGCGCCCATGGAGCCGCTGACGTCCAGCGCCACCAGCATCCGCTTCCCGGTCGGCTGCAGCCCCTTGAAGGCCAGGTAGAAGGCGTCCTTGAGGGCGGCGAGGACGGCGGGCACCGGCTGCCAGGAGAGGTGGCCCTTGTCCCCGCGCCCACTCTTGTAGGTCTCGTGGGCCAGCAGGAGGGAGTAGGGGTGGAGGCGAGCGCTGTGCAGCTGCTCCTGGCTGCGGAGACGGCGGCAGAGCCCCTGGGTGGCCTCGGAGTCCGCGGTGAGCAGGCCGATGGCGGTCATCTTGGGCAGGTTGCGGACGGCGGCGGTGATGGGCATGCGGGCGAGGAGCGCCTGCCAGACGGGGAGGCTGTTGAGGGCCTGGGTGGGGAGGTGCTCGCGGACGAAGCCGTGCTCCAGGATCATGTGGCTGATCAGTTGGACATCTTGCGTCTGCCGCAGCTCCCCCAGAGCGGCCAGGAACTGAGCTGGTGGGGAATCGGCGGAGTCGCGGCCTTGCTGGCTCAGCTTGTCCTGGACAGCCTCCAGGCCGTGGGTGGCGAAGGCCAGGACGAGGTCCAGGTCCTCCCGGTGCTCGACCGGGGCGTCGCCTACACGGGCATGACAGAGACGGAGTAGGTCGCGGTGGGCCCAGCCGCCCCTCTGCGGGTACTTGGTGACGGCCAGAGCCAGCTGGAGGGGCTGCTTGGCCAGGTACCAGTGGGCGATGGCCCGACGGTGAGCTCGGCCCCAGCCCGTGCCGCTGAGGCTGACCGCTTGGGCGTAGCCGACGAAGGTGAAGAGGTGGCTGGGGATGCGGCAGACGAGGGGCAGGGCCTGGTAGGCGGCGGCGGCGACGGCCTGCCTCTCTTGGGGACTCAGGACCTCGCAGGGGTAGCGGGCGGCGAGGGCCAGGGCGAACAGGGCCGGGTTCTGCTTGGCTATGCGGCCTTCCAGACTGAGGGTGAGGATCTCTTCTACCAGGAGCTGGCCCTGGCCAGATTCGAGGAGGCTGACGACGGCGCGGGCGTTGTCGATGGTGAGTGCGGCCTCGCCGACGTAGTAGGAGCCGCCCTCGGAGCCGAGGCAGAGGAAGCGGCGGAGGCGGGTAATCGGGCTGACGGCCCAGACGTAGCCGCCGGCGTTGTTGGCCACCTGGTCTTCTTCCAGGGGCTCCAGCTGGCCCTTCCGCTTTCGGTTCAGCATTCGACTCAGAGGATCTGACATGATGGGATGTTTGCTTTTCCAAGAATTTTATAGGTGTTTTATAGTCTAGGGTTGCAGCAGGTTTGCGGTCGGTTGTGCAAGCATTCGTCATCGGCAAGGTTTTAGAGAAGGGAAAGAAAAAAGCTGGGATAGGACAGAAGAGGGCGTGGCCTTGATTTGAGCGCGCGCTGAGTGTCCTGAGACCGTAGGCGAGGCAGGGCGATTGCAGTCCGGGGCCAGGGACAGTGCAAGGGTGGTGGAGCAAAATACGTTTGGAGTAGTGCGGAGACGGAATAGGACGCAGTCTCTTCACATCCACTCCAGTCGCCGAAGCCCTGCTCAACTTGGCCCCGCCCAAGCTCTGCAGCCATGGGAAGTAAGCCTTTCCTACTCTCTTCCAGCTTTTCAGCCCTGCAAAAGAGGAGAGTTGGAAGCAGGAGGAGGATTGTTTGAATTGCAGTCAAATTCCTGGAGTTCATCAAGCCCTTCTGCGGGCTGATTCCGGAAGTCTCCAAGCCGGAGCGGAAGATCCAGTTCCGGGAGAAGATGCTCTGGACCGCCATCACCCTATTCATCTTCCTCGTCTGCTGTCAGGTGCCTTCCAGCTCACAATCCCCTTTTCCAATTCTGGTCAGAAAGTAGGGATCTTTGCAGATCCCATTGTTCGGGATCATGTCCAGTGACAGTGCGGATCCCTTCTACTGGATGCGTGTCATCCTGGCCTCCAACCGAGGCACACTCATGGAGCTCGGCATCTCGCCCATCGTCACCTCCGGCCTCATCATGCAACTGCTTGCGGGTGCCAAGATCATCGAGGTCCTTCCTCCCCCTCTTCTCCTTCCCCCCTTCCCTCTCATACACTCGTTCGTCTTGAGGTGGGCGACACGCCGAAAGAGCGAGCCCTCTTCAACGGGGCGCAGAAGCTGTTCGGGATGGTGATCACGGTGGGGCAGGCCATCGTGTACGTGATGACGGGCCTGTACGGGGACCCGAGCGAGATCGGGGCCGGCATCTGTCTGCTGATCGTGCTGCAGCTGGTGGTGGCCGGGCTGATCGTTCTGTTGCTGGACGAGCTGCTCCAGAAAGGCTACGGACTCGGCTCCGGCATCTCCCTCTTCATCGCCACCAACATCTGCGAGACCATCGTCTGGAAGGCCTTCAGCCCCGCCACTGTGAACACGGGCCGCGGCACCGAGTTCGAGGGCGCCGTAATCGCCCTCTTCCACCTCCTCGCCACCCGCAACGACAAGGTCCGCGGCCTCCGCGAAGCATTCTACCGACAGAACCTCCCCAACCTCATGAACCTCGCCGCTACCCTGCTCGTCTTTGCGGTCGTGATATACTTCCAGGTACCCACTTCAATCATTCCTCTCCTCCCTTCATCCTCTCATCTTCTCTGCTCAGGGCTTCCGCGTGGATCTGCCCATCAAGTCCGCCCGCTACCGCGGCCAGTACAGCAGCTACCCCATCAAACTCTTCTACACCTCCAACATCCCCATCATCCTCCAGTCCGCCCTCGTCTCCAACCTTTACGTCATCTCACAGGTCATCACCCCCTTCCTCCTATCACGCAAGGCAGAGCAGAAACAGAGTCCGTTTGTAGATGCTGGCAGCCAAGTTCGGCGGCAACATCCTGGTGAACCTGCTGGGCACCTGGTCGGACGCCTCCGGCTACCGGAGCTACCCCACCGGCGGCCTCTGCTACTACCTCTCCCCACCGGAGACTCTGACCGCCGTCGTGGATGACCCCATCCACTGCCTCCTCTACATCGTCTTCATGCTCGGCTCCTGCGCCTTCTTCAGGTTCATTCACCCCTTCCCATCCCCTGCTACCGGAGCTACCCCACCGGCGGCCTCTGCTACTACCTCTCCCCACCGGAGACTCTGACCGCCGTCGTGGATGACCCCATCCACTGCCTCCTCTACATCGTCTTCATGCTCGGCTCCTGCGCCTTCTTCAGGTTCATTCACCCCTTCCCATCCCCTGCTACCGGAGCTACCCCACCGGCGGCCTCTGCTACTACCTCTCCCCACCGGAGACTCTGACCGCCGTCGTGGATGACCCCATCCACTGCCTCCTCTACATCGTCTTCATGCTCGGCTCCTGCGCCTTCTTCAGGTTCATTCACCCCTTCCCATCCCCTGCTACCGGAGCTACCCCACCGGCGGCCTCTGCTACTACCTCTCCCCACCGGAGACTCTGACCGCCGTCGTGGATGACCCCATCCACTGCCTCCTCTACATCGTCTTCATGCTCGGCTCCTGCGCCTTCTTCAGGTTCATTCACCCCTTCCCATCCCCTGCTACCGGAGCTACCCCACCGGCGACTCCATCCACTGTCTACATCGTCTTCATGCTCGGCTCCTGCGCCTTCTTCAGGTTCATTCACCCCTTCCCATCCCCTGCTACCCTTTCAGACTGGAAAGAAGCGGGCCCTTGCAGCAAGACGTGGATCGACGTGAGCGGGTCGAGCGCGAAGGATGTGGCGAAGCAGCTGAAGGAGCAGCAGATGGTGATGCGCGGGCATCGGGAGAAGTCCATGATCCACGAGCTCAACCGCTACATCCCCACCGCCGCCGCCTTCGGAGGCCTCTGCATCGGGGCTCTCTCCGTCATGGCCGACTTCATCGGTCAGTCTCACTCTCCCAAACTCTTTCGGATTGGTGGCAGAGGAGGATGAGGGTTTGAGGTGCCATTGGCTCGGGGACGGGTATCCTGTTGGCGGTGACCATCATCTACCAGTACTTCGAGATCTTCGTCAAGGAGCAGCAGGAGATGGGCGGGCTCGGCGGCATGTTCTTCTAGCCTCCCCCTCCTCCTCCTCTCTTCTCCTATTTAATTCTAGCCTCACTCAAAGCCTCTCTCTTTGCGAACTCTCCCGTTGCTCCGCCTCTATTTTGTTCACCTCCATAATGCGGGGGAGGCGCACCTTCGAAGAAAGCCAGCCAGTGTGAGGCAACGACGGGAAAGAATGGGTGAAGGCCTTGAGGGAGACTACTGAGCTGTCTTTTCTCCTTGTTGTGAATGCACACAGCCTAGCCATCCCAGCAGTTTCTCCATTCGCGCGCCACCCTTTCCTATATTGTTGATTTCAGTGTTGATGTTCATGGGAGTTGGCGGAATTTTATGCTGCTCACAGCGAGCTCTATCTGCAGATTGGACCAGTTCACGTTCCAAATAGACACCACCAAAAGAAGCACTACATGGGACAAAAGCAACGGACATCCATCAAATTGTGGCGCATTCCAAGGCATGAGCGGGAGAGGGCTGAAGGGGAAAGAACAACAAGTCTAGCCTCTCCATCCGACCACCGCTGGGAGCCCCCTTCAATCTTAGTGACCAAATGACGATGCTGCCGCTCATTTCCCTCATGCCCCTGCTGGCTCTGAGCTGGGGCCAGCGAAGTCAGTTCGTCAACGAAAGCAGCATACTCGCCTGTCAGGCTGCCTGTCTGCGCTTTTTCACGCCCAAAGGTTGGCTTGGAATGAGTTAGGTGAAGGGATGGGATGAGTAGTTTCCCTCATGCCCCTGCTGGCTCTGAGCTGGGGCCAGCGAAGTCAGTTCGTCAACGAAAGCAGCATACTCGCCTGTCAGGCTGCCTGTCTGCGCTTTTTCACGCCCAAAGGTTGGCTTGGAATGCGTTAGGTGAAGGGATGGGATGAGTAGTTTCCCTCATGCCCCTGCTGGCTCTGAGCTGGGGCCAGCGAAGTCAGTTCGTCAACGAAAGCAGCATACTCGCCTGTCAGGCTGCCTGTCTGCGCTTTTTCACGCCCAAAGGTTGGCTTGGAATGCGTTAGGTGAAGGGATGGGATGAGTAGTTTCCCTCATGCCCCTGCTGGCTCTGAGCTGGGGCCAGCGAAGTCAGTTCGTCAACGAAAGCAGCATACTCGCCTGTCAGGCTGCCTGTCTGCGCTTTTTCACGCCCAAAGGTTGGCTTGGAATGCGTTAGGTGAAGGGATGGGATGAGTAGTTTCCCTCATGCCCCTGCTGGCTCTGAGCTGGGGCCAGCGAAGTCAGTTCGTCAACGAAAGCAGCATACTCGCCTGTCAGGCTGCCTGTCTGCGCTTTTTCACGCCCAAAGGTTGGCTTGGAATGCGTTAGGTGAAGGGATGGGATGAGTAGTTTCCCTCATGCCCCTGCTGGCTCTGAGCTGGGGCCAGCGAAGTCAGTTCGTCAACGAAAGCAGCATACTCGCCTGTCAGGCTGCCTGTCTGCGCTTTTTCACGCCCAAAGGTTGGCTTGGAATGCGTTAGGTGAAGGGATGGGATGAGTAGTTTCCCTCATGCCCCTGCTGGCTCTGAGCTGGGGCCAGCGAAGTCAGTTCGTCAACGAAAGCAGCATACTCGCCTGTCAGGCTGCCTGTCTGCGCTTTTTCACGCCCAAAGGTTGGCTTGGAATGCGTTAGGTGAAGGGATGGGATGAGTAGTTTCCCTCATGCCCCTGCTGGCTCTGAGCTGGGGCCAGCGAAGTCAGTTCGTCAACGAAAGCAGCATACTCGCCTGTCAGGCTGCCTGTCTGCGCTTTTTCACGCCCAAAGGTTGGCTTGGAATGAGTTAGGTGAAGGGATGGGATGAGTAGTTTCCCTCATGCCCCTGCTGGCTCTGAGCTGGGGCCAGCGAAGTCAGTTCGTCAACGAAAGCAGCATACTCGCCTGTCAGGCTGCCTGTCTGCGCTTTTTCACGCCCAAAGGTTGGCTTGGAATGAGTTAGGTGAAGGGATGGGATGAGTAGTTTCCCTCATGCCCCTGCTGGCTCTGAGCTGGGGCCAGCGAAGTCAGTTCGTCAACGAAAGCAGCATACTCGCCTGTCAGGCTGCCTGTCTGCGCTTTTTCACGCCCAAAGGTTGGCTTGGAATGCGTTAGGTGAAGGGATGGGATGAGTAGTTTCCCTCATGCCCCTGCTGGCTCTGAGCTGGGGCCAGCGAAGTCAGTTCGTCAACGAAAGCAGCATACTCGCCTGTCAGGCTGCCTGTCTGCGCTTTTTCACGCCCAAAGGTTGGCTTGGAATGCGTTAGGTGAAGGGATGGGATGAGTAGTTTCCCTCATGCCCCTGCTGGCTCTGAGCTGGGGCCAGCGAAGTCAGTTCGTCAACGAAAGCAGCATACTCGCCTGTCAGGCTGCCTGTCTGCGCTTTTTCACGCCCAAAGGTTGGCTTGGAATGCGTTAGGTGAAGGGATGGGATGAGTAGTTTCCCTCATGCCCCTGCTGGCTCTGAGCTGGGGCCAGCGAAGTCAGTTCGTCAACGAAAGCAGCATACTCGCCTGTCAGGCTGCCTGTCTGCGCTTTTTCACGCCCAAAGGTTGGCTTGGAATGCGTTAGGTGAAGGGATGGGATGAGTAGTTTCCCTCATGCCCCTGCTGGCTCTGAGCTGGGGCCAGCGAAGTCAGTTCGTCAACGAAAGCAGCATACTCGCCTGTCAGGCTGCCTGTCTGCGCTTTTTCACGCCCAAAGGTTGGCTTGGAATGCGTTAGGTGAAGGGATGGGATGAGTAGTTTCCCTCATGCCCCTGCTGGCTCTGAGCTGGGGCCAGCGAAGTCAGTTCGTCAACGAAAGCAGCATACTCGCCTGTCAGGCTGCCTGTCTGCGCTTTTTCACGCCCAAAGGTTGGCTTGGAATGCGTTAGGTGAAGGGATGGGATGAGTAGTTTCCCTCATGCCCCTGCTGGCTCTGAGCTGGGGCCAGCGAAGTCAGTTCGTCAACGAAAGCAGCATACTCGCCTGTCAGGCTGCCTGTCTGCGCTTTTTCACGCCCAAAGGTTGGCTTGGAATGCGTTAGGTGAAGGGATGGGATGAGTAGTTTCCCTCATACCCCTGCTGGCTCTGAGCTGGGGCCAGCGAAGTCAGTTCGTCAACGAAAGCAGCATACTCGCCTGTCAGGCTGCCTGTCTGCGCTTTTTCACGCCCAAAGGTTGGCTTGGAATGCGTTAGGTGAAGGGATGGGATGAGTAGTTTCCCTCATGCCCCTGCTGGCTCTGAGCTGGGGCCAGCGAAGTCAGTTCGTCAACGAAAACAGCATACTCGCCTGTCAGGCTGCCTGTCTGCGCTTTTTCACGCCCAAAGGTTGGCTTGGAATAAGTTAAGGGATGGGATGATGATGGAGGAAGGAGATTGAGCCAAGTGAGATGGTATCAATGAAGAGTGTGTGAGGTTTTGCAGAAAAGGAGGAGGAGTGGAGATGTGGAAGGGAGGCGGAGTGTGGTGATTGCTGGAGCATGTGCTTCTTGCTGCGCTCGCCGCGACGCCGCCTCTGGTCTCGTCGCTGCCCGGAGCATGACGATTGCCATGAGGTCTCTGCTCAGCCCTCAAGAGACTGGATGTGAATGGAAGGGGTGACAATTGACAGGGCTGCAAGCTGGCCTGTACCCACAAGCTGAGTGGGCCAGCGCCGGCGATTGACTCTGCCTTTGTCTTCCCACTGCACTCAGTTCGCCTGGAAGCGGTCAGCAAAAGCGACGGCTCGTTGCATCATTTCCTTTCCTGGCAACGGCCGATTCCAAAAGAGGCTCGCCTTTTTTTAATTAGTTTTTGTTTTCAAACCTTTCGTTACGTCATTTGCTTTGAATTTTTTGAAGAACGATTGGCAATTAGTTGTCATATTTTTGGCAATTATGTAACAATGTAAAACATTTTCGTCACGTCAAATAGGAATCAATCACAGCAATATTTGTTTGTAAAACTGCTGTCTTCGTAAAGTTGGATCGATTAAGTTAAGGATCGTTTGCCTTTAAAACTTAGAATGAAAAAGCCGTTGGTTCTAAGCTTAACTATGCTTGACTGGGGCTTAAAATTACGGGAAACGCATTTGATTTGGAATTATTCATTGCAACTTAACATGAAGCAACTTAACATAAGAATGTTTTGAAAAATTGTTATTGTTCAAGTTTGTTTCTTGACTGCCTCAAGACTAAAATGAGTTATTCATTTGACGTTTTCAAATTTCCAAATGATTAAATGTTTTCAACACTATGTGTTCAAATCAATTTATGATAAATAGCAGACCTATTGATGAACTGGCCTTTTCCAAAACAGCTATAAAAATTGTAAAAATATGAACTTCAGTTTCACTCACCATGCTCATGCTTTGAGGGCATAGACGAAGAACAAGTGTTTGCCTACGATCTGTCCTGGCGACAGGCAGGCCAGGAGAGCTGGACTTTCCTGCAGCGCCTGGACACCAACTCTTACTCTGCCAGCGATCCCTCCCTATTCGCCCAAGTTCTTCTTCCATCTTCTTCTTCCTTCCTCCACCCTTCTTCACCCCCAAATATTGCGCCTTTGCAGCTGGGCGAGTTTCGCATCCGAGCAGCCAGCGAACGCGGTGTGGAAGCGGAGACTACCTGGCGACCCCTTGCACCTGCCAACAGCAGTACCACTTTCCACAACCAATTACCGGCGCGAGTTTATCCAAAACCCCTTTCCCCAAACCTTCCTAAGGGCAGGAATGTTGCAGGGGAGCCTTCTGACACCTGGCATTGCGGAGAGCCATGAGCTGGGCACCGGTGGGCGAGTCCTCCTCTACCAACCCCAAGCCCCCCAGCAGCATGTCTTCTTCAGCCCCTTCTTCATGCTCGCCGGTGTTTCCACTCTGGCCTTTCCAGTCTTGCTTTTCTCAGATAGAGTTTTGTCAGCCTTCGGCATGGGCCTCCTGCTAGGCCTGCTGGTAGTGCTGGGCCTGTTCCTGCGTCGGCGCGGTGGGCAGGGCAAGCAGAGGTCGAAGGAGCTGAGCTCCCGCGAGGACTCCGCCGACAAGTCCGCCCCGCCCTTCTCCGTCTACCACGCTCCGCCCCCACTGCATCTCCAGCGGTTGAATCCCAGACAGAATTGGACCTTTCGATACCCTGCCTCCTCTGCCAGACGAGCCTGGCGAGTGGAGCGTGGGGAGGGCGGCTGCAGCTCCTTCCTCCGCCTCCCGTCCAGGAGCGATCTGGGCCGAGTGCATCCGACGATCCGGGAGGAGGAGACGACCAGCATCGACGTGGCCGGCAACGCCGCCTCCCTTCGCATCACTCCCATCATGCGCTCCACACCCTCCGCTCATCCTCGAGCTCCGCCGCCTACCCCGCGGCACTACCCCAGCCTCCATGCCTTCTCCATCATTGCACAGGCTCTCTTTCCTTCGCACTTGCAATCGTCACCAAAGTTGGGTCCAATTTTGAGGTAGAGAAGAGCAGTATGGGGAGTTGGCTGGAAGGCGGGAGAGAATCCCTGGACTCCGTGGCAGAGAACACGACCACCAAACGGCTGGAGGACCGTCTGCGTAGTCTCAACACCCTCTCCAGGCATATTTTAGACTCACACCACTTCCAGCTCCTAGCCCAGTCCAGAGAGAAGACTGATTGGCCAGGCGGAACTGGAGCGAAGGCCTGGAGAAGGATAGCTGGAATAGGACGACCTCCTGCCCCGCCCTCCCGTCCAGTCCAACTCCACCGGCCCAACCGCCCTCTTCACCCGCCCAGTCACCCTTCTCCCCCCGTCCGCTCATCACCGTCCGCGACATTGTCTCCGCCTTTGAGAACCGCCTCAGTGCCCCCTTTCACTAGCAGCGCCTTTTGGCTGTGTTTGTTTTGCCCAGACTTCTAGCCTTTGACTCCCAGTTCCGGTGACTCGGCCGAAAAGTGATTGTTGAGTGGTTGTTGGTTGCAGTTTGAGAACAGTGCTGGTCCCCTGCCGTTTTGCAACCGTTGTTTTGATTTGATCTGTGCTGACACTCTCGGCGTGTCTTCAGAGCAGAGGAGCAGGAGAACCAGCCTCTTTCAACACTGAAGCAGGATCAATTTGTCTTCCACCCCTCCTCTCCTCCCCTCCCGCGCACAGCCCATCTACGGAGCTGTGCAGGAGCATGGAACCGGTTTCCCCCGCCTCATCCACATCTCCCATCCTCAACTTTTCAGAAAAGAGGGCAGCGTAAGGCGACTCCCGAGCCGGCCGTTCCTGAGCTAGTGATGACAGAGAGAGGGCAGGGCGAGGTTGAGAAAAAGGAGGCCCTCCAAGACTGCAAGGTCACGGGGAGCATTTCACTCCGCCCCCCTCCGCACCCTCGCTGCCCTCAGAAGACCCTTTTGCCAGGAGAGAGAATCCCTTCGCCCCCCCCCCCTCACTCTGTGTGTGGCGCTCTGGTTAGTGGGTGTGTAGAGTGTGTAGAGTGCGCGGCGCGAAGAACGACCAAGGACCGTTTTGTACACTAGCTTAGCTGCTTCCAGGCTCTTCTTTCTACTGCTTCCAAGCCACCAGGAGGACTGCTGCTGCTGCTGTGCTCGATTGCCGATTGGGGGCGGTTGGAGAGAAAGGGAAAAGAGACAGAATCTGGTCAGTACTCTGTCTTTGCCATAAATTTGTCCCTGTGTAAAGGCAGGCGCAGCTGGTCTCCTTCTCCTCCTGCCAGGCTCGCCAGGAGCGCAGTGGCGTCACAGCTGATTTTTTATCCTCCCAAGCGTCAGGCCGCCCTTGTCGCTCAGGCTAGGGGAGCCTTGGACTGGGCTGAAGGGAGAGGGAAGGGAAGAGGTCGTTTGGCCCTTTTCCAAGCCCAGCCCTTCCCGACGCTGCCCCCCGCTTGCCTATGCAAGGAGGGGAATGCTAGGTATGGGGGGCATCGATCTGCTGGCTTCATGCATAGAAGAAATAGATGCAGTGAAATGTTAGCGCCCACAGGACTCAGATTAGCAGCGCGAACTAGGTTAGGCTGACGTGGGTTAGGCGTGTTTGCGCCCTTATGAGCTAGCGGTAGCATGAGAGAAGGGGGGAAAGGATGAATCAGAAAAGGTGGCGTGACAGCATCCTGTTGTGGCCTGTGCATACTTGTACATGCGGGAATACAGGCAGTCAGCGAAAGAATTGGGAATGGGCTCCTGTTGCAATTCGTCTAAGAAACACAGGTCTATCTTTTACTCCCATAAATGTTGGCTGCTGTTTCAACAATCATTAAGCACGGCTAGCACGAGGATTAGGAGCACCACGAAGCTTAAGTGCACCTAGCACAGCCTAGTTCTTATGTGTGGGGCATTAAAATGTTTTGCTTCTGTTCCGCAACTTTGTTGAAGGTCATGGGAGCAAATTTTCCGAGCTTTCGGAAAGGCAACTATAAATTCATTCATATAGTTTCAGCTATCACCAATCTTTTGGTCAAGTCATGTGGGACTTAAAATTTATCGTCTACGCATGCCCACGTTTTTGACTAAAATGAATTAGTTTTTCAAATTGCGCGGTGTTCAAGGAATTCAAACAAAGGCTTTGATGACGCAAATCCACATTACTCGAACTCTTTTTCTTTATCAAAACTTTTTTGTTGGTATTGTGAGCTTTGTTCTCTTCATTTTTTACCCTTTTATGCTTTTTGCGTTTCCTTTTATGCATAACTGGCAGAAGCTCTTTTCATATGCTGGGCTTAGCAAGGATTCTCTCTCTCCTCCTCAGGAAGGGGAGTGGGCGGGGTGCCTTGAAGATAAAGAGTAGGTATTGCTTGGAGGCTTCTGCATCCCTGCCTCTCACTTCCACTCACTCCCTCTCTACTCCCACTCTCCCCTCCCACTCTTCACCTCCAGAACCTTTAGCCACACTCCTCAAGGCTGTTGCCCAGAGCTCATGTGAGGCTGCCGTGTTTTTCTAGCAGCGTGGCAGGTGAAGAATGAGGCGTGGCCAGCTCCGGTCGCAGCTGCCGCCCCACCCAGCCCACCTCCTTCAGTCCTTATTTCGCTTTACCTTAGGCCCTGAGCAGGGGAGTGGGTTTTTGGAGTGCCCTGTTGACACGGCAGTGTATCATTGAGGGGGGCCTTGAGGATGCCCATTTTGCGGCGCATTATCAGTGTTTGCCTAGGATTACGCAGGTAGCAGACGCTCGGGTCAAAGTTTCACCCTTTGCTCGCCTCCCCAGACCAAACAGCCACAGCTCATTGGGGCCGACAAAAAGTGGCTGCAAACCTGAACTGTTGCCTGGCGCCGATTAGCTCCAGATCAGCGACTGGCAAATAGTAAGTGGGCTGTTGAACTGTTTGGCAGGGGTTTCGGGTGGGGAGTTGGTGGCGTAGATGGATGAAGGGGTGAGTTTCTCTGACCTCGTCCTTTCGCTTCCTGCTCATCTTTCACGCAATCGGGGTCCTCTCTCTCCTTGTACCAAGAAGTCCGGAGCTGCGAATATTTGAGCCAGCATTTCGCCCTATTTTACCATCGCTCGCGCCTCAAAGAGATCTTCGGTTCTTTTTAAATGTTTTTTTTCATTCTGATATTGGCAGCTTTGTACGGGGCCTCTATCGAACTGCTCAAGTATTTTTAAAAAACATTGCAGTTTCACGCGCTAAATAGACTCCCCAGCCCCGTCAGGCCTCAGTGGATTCAGTATTAGGTTTTGCCAGGCTGCCTAGATGAATAATGGCTTACTTTTCTATGATTATATTACCACCTGATTATATTGACCTCTATCTGTCTCAATTGCAAAATAAAGTAAATAATAAGCTAAAATTATCAAAATTCTATAAATTATGGCTCAGCAGAGGCCACCTGCTGCCAAACACCTTTCGCTTCTGCGGCTTTGTTGACCCTCTTCAGCTCTTTGGGCAGGGATAAGTAAAGGCGGGCTTGTGAATGATAGGCAGAGTTGGCTTGGCACTTGTAGCTTGAGTGGAAGAGAGTGAAGGAAAACGGCGGCTGCCATGTCTACCGTCCCCAACTCCGCCACCTGGACTGTCGGGTTAGTGGCGCACTGTCTTTGCCTTATTTCAAACTCCACTCCGCTTTTTCTATCGCATTCAGCCAGGATTCCGCATTATTGATGTAAGTGGATCTCTCTATTCCCTTTGCTTCCGGGTGGTGGCACTAGCACCAATTTTAAGATGGTGCTGCTGGTGAAAGCAATATTTTTCAATGGTGATTTAGAAGTAGTTAGTGCTTTGTTTTCATTAAGCCTCATGAGTTACGTGAAGAAAGAGGTGGGAAAGCCATGAGGTGAGGGTGCAAAAATCAGCAAGTCTGAGCCCATTCCAAGTGACCTGGAATGAAAACAAAGGTAGCGATTGCGTCGGGAGATTTCCTCACAGCCCTACTCCAACATACAAACAGACGGGTCATTTTCTTCTCCGATGGAGGGCAGTGACTCTTGTCTCCTGTAAACATCTGTTGTTTCTGTCATCTCGTGTCTTATGCTCATTGCACCAGCCCCCCCCCCCCTCTATGATAAGCTGTGGCTCACGCAAGCTGAAACACAGGGCAAGGCTTAGGCGAATGCAGGACTGATTCCGTATTGTTTCTGCTGAAGGGGGGTTGGTGGTGGTTCTAGACGAGGGTTTCATACGCATGGAGGTTGGAAGGATGTGTAGGAGAGAAGGTGAATTGCAGACTGGCAGCAGTGGGAGCGGCGGGCGCAACGATGGCCTACCTCTACGCCAACAAAGCTCGCGGCTGTCTCAAGATTGATCCCATCGTCAGTCTCCAGGATCAGACCTTGGAGATTAAGGTTCTACCGCCCTTTTGCCTTCCTCATGCTCAAAATATGGCTTTTCACGTGAAAAACGCCTTTCCAACCTAACAGCTCTTATCTATAAGCAAACAGAGGCGGATTTTTTAGAGTATTTTTTAGAGTGAGCCTGTTTTCACGTGCTAAAGCCATGGCAAGCACAGCATTTACTAGGAACGAATAAATGGTGCAAAGATAGAAGGTGGCAAAATGTTGGAGGAGGGAGGGCGGATCTGTCGATGGGTGCCGGAGGGTGAGCTGATGAAGTATCTGTACGAGGATGCTCAGACCCTCTACCAGAGCTTCCGCCGCGGTGCACGGGAGTCCAACGGCGGCCAATGCCTCGGCTATCGCGAAGTTGCCGCCGACGGCACACCTTCTGCCTACAAGTATCCTCCTCCTCTTCTCTTCCTCAAACCCTTTCACCCACTGCCTCCATTACCTCCAATCCCTGCCCTCTGTAGGTGGCTGAGCTACCAGGAGGTGATCACGCGCGCAGAGCGGCTGGCCGCCGGCATGACGGCCAAGGGAGTGCCAGCTGGTCAGGAGGCCTTCGTGGGGATCTACGCCCAGAACTCGCCGCGCTGGATCATCGCCGAGCAAGCCTGCTACGTCCACAGCCGCGTCGTCGTCCCCCTCTACGACACTCTCGGCCCCGACGCCTCCACCTACATCGTCAATAAGATGGGCATGAAAATGGTACTCGTCGACAGCAACAAAAAGGTCACCTGCCTCCCCAGATTTCCAGTCTCTGGGAAGAGTATGCGAGGATTTGGAGGCGAGCCAGCTGCTGAAGCAGGCGGCGGACTGCCCCTGCCTGAAGCTGGTGGTGGTGATGGAGACGCCGACGGCGGAGGTGCAGGAGGCGGGGAAGGAGGCGGGCGTGGAGGTGCTGTCGATGGGGGAGTTGGAGGAGGTGGGGGACCGCATGGTGGGCTCCAGCCGCGAGGCCCCGCCGTCGCCGCAGGACCTGGCCACCGTCTGCTTCACCTCCGGCACCACCGGCACCCCCAAGGGCGTCATGCTCACCCACGCCAACATCATCGCCGACGTCACCCCATTCGCCTACATCAAGCACGCCAAGGTCCCTCCTTTCCTTCCCACTGCCTTCTGGAATCAAGGACGAAACCTACACCTCCATAAACTGCCTTTTCTTGCTTAGTCCATCGATACTAGCCTTTCCCTTTGAAAGAGATGTACTGTTTGCATAGCGCAGCACATAATCTGTCTCCAACATGGAACCTTTCCTGTCACTTTAAAATTCCTCGCCTCCCTTTCCTCCCCTCTCTCCGGCAGATGGAGTAGGAGGAGAAATGTTTGCAGATCGGACCGGAGGATGTGCTGCTGTCGTTCCTGCCGCTGGCGCACATGTTCGAGCGGGTGGTGGAGACGCTGATGTTCATGCACGGCTGCAAGGTCGGCTACTTCCGGGGGGACATCCGCCTGCTCACCGAGGACATCAAGGCCCTCCAGCCCACCTTCCTCGTCGTCGTCCCCCGCCTCCTCAACCGCATCTTCGACAAGGTCATGGGCGAGGCCTCCAAGAGCGCCGTCAAGAAACGCCTCGTGGACTGGGCCCTCGGCTCCAAGACCTCCTACCTCAAGAAATCCATCGTCCGCAACGACACCGTCTGGGATCACATCGTCTTCAAGAAGGTACAGTCTCCCCTTACTTCGCATTCGGATGTGATGCAAGTGTGAGGGGATGGGGCAGGTTCGGGAGGCGATGGGAGGACGTCTGAAACTGATGATCAGTGGCTCCGCACCGTTGGCGGAGAATGTGCTGACCTTCATGCGAGCAGCGCTGGGCTGCATCGTCATGGAAGGCTACGGCCAGACGGAATGTGTCGCCGCCGCCACCATCACCCTGGAGGGCGACCACCTACCTGGTTCTACCTTTCACCTTCCTCCTCCTTCCTCCTTAGACGGCTGCAGTTGATTGGGTAGCCTAAAAGGAGCTCAATTGCAGGCCAAGTGGGCGTTCCGATCCCCTGCGCCAGTGTGAAGCTGGTGGACGTGCCTGAGATGAAGTACCTGGCGAGCGAGGGCCGGGGGGAGATCTGCATCCGCGGCTACAACGTCAGCCCCGGCTACTACAAGGAGCCCGAGAAGACCGCCGAGACCTTCGACGCCGACGGATGGCTACACACCGGCGACATCGGCACCTGGCTCCCCACCGGCCAGCTCAAGATCATCGACCGGAAGAAGCACATCTTCAAACTGGCCCAGGGCGAGTACATCGCGCCCGAGAAGATCGAGAACGTCTACGCCGCCTCCAAGTGGGTGGCCCAGATCTTCGTGCACGGGGAGTCCCTCAAGGTCCTCCTCTCTTGCAATGGCTGAAGGCGGGGCAATTGTGGTCGGGTTCAAGGCGTGTCTGGTGGCGATTGTGGTGCCGGACTTCGAAGTGCTGGGCCCGTGGGCCTCCAAGGAGCTGGGCGAGACGAAGGCGGAGAAGCTGGTGGCGGAGGGGCGGGTGAAGAAGCTGATCCTGGACGACATGACCAAGATCGGCAAGGAGAACGGCCTGCACAGCTTCGAGCAGGTTCCGCCAGGATCAAGGAATGTCTGAGAAGGGAAAGAGATTGGACTGGCAGGTGAAAGACATTCATCTGGTGTCGGAGGCGTTCAGTGTGGAGAACGAACTGCTCACGCCCACCTTCAAGTCCAAGAGGCCAGAGCTCCGCAGTCGATACAAGGAGGACATTGAGCGCATGTACTCGTCTCTCATCTAGCATGCTATACCCTGCCCTCTCTCTTTGCCTCTACTCTTTTTTCCCATTGCCATGCCACCCAATTCTCCAGTACTCCAGCTAAAGTTGTCCGAATATTCTCTGCTGCATCCACAACGTTGCTCATGTGTCGAATTGGGAGTGTTGGATTTTCATTCAAGTTCTGCGTAATATATTATTGGCTTCAGCACTAGAACCAGCTCATAAACAGAGGAATTTCTATCTTTTCTTGATATCTGCAACCTGTGATTTCGCTCTTTGCATTGGATTATGCCTGAAGAATGCTGAAGTTTTTATGCTAGCTTGATGAATTTTGGGAATGCAAAAAAACCGATTTGATGTGTAAAAAGTCGAAGTCAAAGAGACATTATGTTTTGTAGCTTTTGTTTTATCGCAACGTAAAAATTATGGACTGAAAAGAGATTCAATTGTAATATGCGATGGTACCAGATATTGTAATATGTATAGATTCGTTTAGATGTAAGAAATGATGGGAGATGAAAGAGGGTTGTGTGGGGTGTGGGTTTGTTGGTTATAGAGTTTATTTTGTGGAGGTTTGTTGGTTGGGTTGGTTTTGTGTGTGGGAGTGTTTTGGGAGGTAGGGTAGGTATAAGTTTTGGATTAGAAATAGGTGAGTATTTAAAATGATTAAATTTATTTATTTGAGATAAGAATGGAGTGGAGAGGGCTGGGGGGTGGTGGTGGTGGGGGTCGTGAGTCTGTCGTTTCGTGGGCTGGTTGGTGCTTTTCCTTCCTTTTTGTGTCTGAGAGTGATAGGTTGGGGGGTGGTGTGACTTTTGAGTAATTGGTTAGTATTGTTGTCTGGGAGTTTCGGTCTTGTGGGAGGGGAGGGTTTCGTTAGGTTTTTTCTTGGAGTAGTTAGCTCTGGCGTGGGGGGGTGTTGGGGTGGGTCATTGGGTGGTGTTTGAGAGGTATAGGGTTGGTGGGGGGTGGGGGTGTTTACGTGCGCTTGGGGAGGGGAGGGGGCTTGAGTGGGAGGGTGGAGTGAGAGAGGGAGGTGGAGAGGGTTGGTGGAGTAGAGAGGAGGGTGGAGAGGGTGAGGAGGTGGGGGATAGTGGAGGGTGAGGAGCATTTCATATAGTTGGCACCGTAGTGAGATGGAATCAGATGCGTCTTTGCGTTTGCTCTTTCTCACTTCTTGAGAAGAGGGGGGAGGGTTTAGAGGATGGAGAGGGTGTGTTGTCGGCTAGAGGAGAGGAAGAAGAGGTTGTTAATACTTTAAGATTTGATGTGAGATAGTCTTTAAAGGGAGTGGTTGTGGAGAGTGTCGTGAGGGGTGAGTGGTAGAGTGTGAGTGGAAGGGAGGGGTGAGAGGTGGTTTTAGGCGTTTGGGGGCCGGTGGATGAAGGGGTTCGTCTTCACTCCGTCTGCGGCGGCGAAGTGCATGCGTTTCCATTCTCCTCCCCATCACTCTTCTCCTTCCTCGGAGGTGGAGTCGGAGGACGAATGAGAGCACATCCGGTTGGTCGCATCTAAACCTCCGTTGTCATCATTTCTTCACTCCTTTCTTAAGATATATATTTAAAGTGCGCTTTCACTTATATTTAATTTACTTGTTGGTAGGTAAATTAGATGGAGAATTAAGTATTAGAAAAATAACTAATATAGTTGAAATGGGAGTGAAGTATTCTAGTGTGGGTGAGGATTGGGGAATTGGATTGAGTGGGTTAGGCTGAAGTGGAGTTGGTGAGGGGGAGAGGTGGTGGAGAATTTATTCAAGGAGCAGGAGGTTGCCGCCCTTGCTTGTATTAGCAGAGTTGAGGATCTGGTGGATGTGCGGGGGAGAGAGTGGGTGGGGTGGTTCTTCGCTCATGAGAGGGAGTTTCAGGAGAGGGGTGAGTGGGAGAGGTGGAGGGAGAGTAGTGGGGTTGAGAGGGAGGGTGGGTTGAGGTGGTGGGGGGGGTGTGTGGAGTGCGAGGGGGTGAAGAGGCGCGTCCTTGGGCCGCTGCTCTCCTCCTCTCCAGGGGAGGGCAGCGACATCGAGGCAGCACGCCGCCCCTCTCCACGCCCCACCACGCCTCCCTCCTCTCGTGCCTGGCGCTGTTGGCATTGCGTGTGTGAGAAAATAGACTGCGCTAATAAGGGTGTCTTTAGGCAAAGAATAGGCAAGAACCTAGATTTGAAGACGCATACACTTTATTACTGCTTTATGTGTACTCTTTTCTTCAACCACAAGATCTGCTGAATATTTGTTGATGAAATCTGGCTGAGGGCTGGGGTGGAAAGGTGGCAGGAGGAGGTGGAGGGGTGGATGGCCTAGATTGTATTATTTTTTATTGGATATTTTGGTTTGATATTTTTTTTTTTTGTTTTGTTTGTATTGTATATTGTGGTAGTATGGGAAGTATTGTAGAAGAAAAAATGAGGTAAAATTCCGAGATGGGGTAGGGAGGAAGGGGTGATTTTTTATTTTGTTTATTTTGTGGTAGATAAGAGGTTGAGAGAGGGGAGGTGATGGGAAAAAGCCAAGTGAGGGTGATGGTGAACTGAGTCTTGGGCTGAAATAGTTTTCTCTGGTGCTAGTATTCATTTTTCTCAACCTTATAAGGGTATATGGTGTTTTGGTGGTAGGGTTTTTTGTTGGGGTGTTTTTTGTTTTTTTTGGGGGGTGAAGATATGTAAGTGAGTGTTATGATTGTATATAAAAAGAATAGAAGGTGTGAATGTAATTTATTTAAATTATAACTTTTGATATTTTAGTTAATTTTTGCAGTTTGGAATTGTCATTTATTATTTAGTTTTATTTTGTTTATTTTTGATTAAATGTGTTATTTGTGATTTATAAATCATTTTTAGCTTTAAGAAAATACATTCAAATTTGAAAAGTGATTTGAAAAGAGAAAATTGATTAAATTGCAAATGCCAGCAAAAGTTAACTTTACTTTAGCTAATTTCACTTTTGATTTTGTTTGTTTTGTTTGTTTGTTTTGATTTGTTTGTTTTATTTTGTTACGCCTCATTTAATAAACTTATCATTTCATCGTGACCAAAAATTCAGAAAAATTGCTTCGATTTAACTTCAAAGCATTTAATTACATTTTAACATATTTTTTTATTTCATAGTTGTATTTTTATTTTATCATTCATATTTTTGTCCTCTTTGTAAAATTGCCTGTTATGAATGATCAGTGGATTTTGTAGATGAACTGTTATTTTGATCAAAATGGTTTATAATTTAAATGAAATTTAAGATTTTGTCACACCTTGTTAGTTCTTTTTGATGATTTTTTATAAGCAGTATGTGTAGATTTTAGTCTTGTCTAGGTCTTGGCATGTGGATGAATATTTACTTGCACATAAAAAGGCTTAAAAGTATTGGGAAAAGCATCTTGGTGTTGTTGTTTGGTAGTAATTTCATGATCAGAGCTAAATATTGATGGAGGTAACCGAGATAGTTTATAAAAACTGCGAGTTTTCTAAATTGAATTTTATGTTTTTCAGTTTTTTTTAATTTCTAATTCTAGGCAATAAATTTAGTTTTCGCCATGAGATCTATTGAGAGCTTTGATTGATATTATATGTTATAGGTTTCTCATATCAGGCGTGACTCGGAATGCACCACCAATCATCCCTTCATAACTAGGCAGTTGGCTTGAAGCTGTGGCGCACACACGCGCACTATTGAAGCAAAACCACCCGCAAAGTACTCACAAAAAAAATTCACAACCCGAACAGTTGGCATGTTTTTTTTGGCAAATAGCGGATCCAATAAAAGGCAGGAAGCAAGGCATTTGGGAAAGCTAAAAGCAAGACCAAATTGGAGCTGAAAAAAGGGATAGAACTAGTTGTCCCACTGGCTACCGACCTCCTCCTCACTATCCGTCTGGGTCTCGGAGTCCTTCAAACACATTCTTTCTGTTACCATTTAGAGCAAGTTAGCTGGAAACTACCTCGCCCATGCGGCGGTCGATGAATCGCCAGATGGGTTGGGAGGCAGACGCAGGGAGCTTCTGGTGCATCTGCGTCCCTTTCTAGCCTATTTCTTCTCAAAATGCCATGAAGAGCGAGGTGGGGAGAAAACCTGCGCTCAGGGAGCGCGCTATGGACGTGTTCAGGGGCTCGAAGCTAGTGACCCAGTTACGGGCCAGCTGTGCACAGCCTCACTCCACATTTCCCCGCACTGCAGGAAAGAATGTGGCAAGGAGAGAGCACCGTCTGGATGTTTTTGAATCGGCCGAGGCATGAATCCATGAGCGCGATGGCAACCACCCGGTCGTGGAAGCTGGTCGGGACTGCTCTTGCCTAAAAGAGGGGGGAAGGAGGGGGGAAGGGGGAGCGAAGAGGAGGAGACCATGGCAGTTCCATAGGCAATGAAGCTGATCTTTTTGACTCCCACTGGCACAGGAATTTCTCCACGAAGGCATCTTTTCTTGAGGCGACTTGAGCAGGAGTCGAGCAAAGCCACGGCCCTCGAAGTCGCTGGGGAATGCTTTGGCCTAAATGTGGATGGTGCTTGATGGGGGCAGAGGGGGAGAAGTAGAGGAGGCAACGACGGCCGCCCAATGGCCAGACCTACACCAGACCTGCACCCCATGCTCAGATGGAACTTGTCCGGGGCTTCCTTGGCCTAAAGGTGGAATGGCTTGAAGGAGGGGGAAGGGGTAGCGAAGAGGAGGAGACGATGACGGTGACGACGGCGCCGTCGGCGCCGTAGGCAATGAAGCAGATATTCTTCGCCTCCCACTGTGAAACGAATTTCTGCCAAACGTAGATGCCATGATCGCTCGCCGTCTCGCTACCCTGCCAACAACTCATCGCCTAGTTTGCTCCCAATTCAGGTGCCTCATCGGAGGAATACTTATTTCCTTCTCTCTACCTACTTTTCAATCCCAACAATCAGCACGTCTAACAACCTGTTCGTCTAAGCACCAGAAGGGAAAAGAGAAGGGCAACTGGAATGAAGCTGTTGTCCTTGACCGGGTCGCGGTCGTAGTTGGTGTTGAGGACCCGGACACCCCAGCCTCTCTGCAGCGCCTTGTCGATGTAGTCCAGCTGACTTCCGCTGATCATGCTTTCACTCATGATACAGGGGGGGTAGGCCTTTTCCGTACACCTAACTTTAAAAATTTATTTATCCAGCCCACAATAAGTTATAGAGTTGAAAATTGGTATGGAAGTAGGTCTAACCCTCCTTCGTTTGCATAAAAATTTGCGGCTCAATTCATTGGATAGAACTTGAGAAACCGTCAATTTTGTAAGGTCACTCAAAAATCGATGCAACGCGACAGTGAACTTTTTTTTCACCTGATTTTGAGGCTTGATTTCTCGACCCCATCAAAATCGTTTGAGCCCAAAATTTCACACAATTTAGATCTAAGTGTCCTTAACTAACATATAAATTTTTGTTTCTCTAGGTGCTCCCTGTGGTGAGAAACAGCCTTCGGAGTACACCACACTTTTCCCCCTTTCCCATGGTTAAGGGCCAGTCCAGCTGGAAAATTCTATGATCTCATAGAAAAAAGAAAAGGGTTGTTTCACTTCAAATGCTGTTTCTCAACAAAGGTAGCACTTAAAAAGACAAAAATTAATATGTAGGTTAAGGACACTTAGATCTAAATTGTGTGAAATTTTGGGCTCAAACGGTTTTGATGGGGTCGAGAAATCAAGCCTCAAAATCAGGTGAAAAAAATTTCACTGTCGCGTTGCATCGATTTTTGAGTGACCTTACAAAATTAACTGTTTCTCAAGTTCTATCTAATGAATTGAGCCGCAAATTTTTATGCAAACCAAGGAGGGTTGGGCCTACTTCCATACCAATTTTCAACTCGCTAACTTATTGTGGGCTGGAGAAATAAATTTTTAAAGTTAGGTGTACGGAAAAGGCCTACCCCCCCCCCCCTGTAAACCTGTCCAACCAAGGTGCTTCTTTCCCATCTCCTATATCTCCTAGCCCTTCTTCGCTCACCTTTGGTTCCACTGACCGGCGCGACCGCGGCCTCCTCCGTGCACCAGGATCAGCAGACCCTCCGCTGTCTCAGTGGCGTCGAAAAAGAAGCCAAGGCAAGCAGGCTGCATTGGAAGTCCTCCGGGAAAGCCTTTGCCAAAAGGTGGATGGTGTTTGAAGGAGGAGGAAAGGGGGAGCGAAGAAGAGGAGACTACGGCGCCTCCCGTTGAATGGGCGATGATTCTGATCTTATGCGCCGCCCACTGACACACAAACTTCGTCCAGATGTAAACACCGTGCTCCGACGCCATTTCGCTGCCCTGCTAACAACTCACCGCCTAGCTTTCTCCCAATTCAGGTGGCTCATCGCCTGTCAACCAAGATGCTTCCCATCTTCTTTCTTCAGCCCTTCTTCGCTCACCTTTGGCTCCATTGTTCCGCCCGTGCTCGCCCCCGCCTCCATGTTTGGTCACCAAGTGACTATCCGCTTTCTCAGCGGCATCGGAGGCGAAAAAGAAAGAACCCAGGTGGCTCGCCCTCTTCCCGGTCAATCTTCAAACCGTCCCTTCTTCTCCTCATCCCTTCTTCTCCCCTCCTTCTCCCCTCTCACTGGCAGGTAGATTTTATGAAGGCCCTTGCTCTGCAGCTCCTCGTACACGTGCTCGTTGATGGCCTGAGGAGTGATATTGGGTGATGAGTGGTGGGAGGACTGATGCGGAGTGAGTGTGGGAGGAGAGGAGGAAAGCGAGCCCGGGAGAGGCTGTCGAAGGGGCCTTGGGTCAGCGAAGAGTTGTTATTATCAGCGGTAGCCTTGTCGCTGTGGAAGTCGTAGACGAAACGCCCGCCACCCACCAGCGACCGCAATTCCCCATTCTCGTCTATCCAAAGGCCAGGCTGGTGGAGCTGGGATATCTGAGTCGGAAGCGAATCACGATCACTAAGTCACTGAGGAAAAAGATTCCCTCAACCTGGTTGTAGTCTGGCATGGTGGGCTGTGCGGCAGGAGCGGCGGGCTGGGTGCGCGAAGGCTGGTTGGGCTCACGCTGCTGCTCGCATGGTCTTTGATTCAAATATACTCTTCTTGAGTAGGCTGACTGACAGTTGTGGAGTTGGGAGTTTGCCGGTGGCCGATGAAGCAGGAGTTCCCAGACGTAAGTGGGCGTAGCAGCTGCTTATGGGCTTGCTCCTTGTCCTTATCCATGCCTAAATTGGCCATTCCAGTGGCCAGGGCAAGACAAGGCCAAACTTTAAGATAGGTGGTCTGGAGTTGAAGATCTGGCAGAAGCAAGTTTCCGCATTCGTTTGGAGCTGGCTTTGGCTGTCGGCTCCGTAGATCTTGCAGTATGCGTGTGCCTATGGACTCAGGCGAGCTGAAAATGTTGGCCACCGCCACGGTCGAACTGTGGCCTCCGTGCCTGTGTACGATACTCACTCGACTGCCAATAAAACCAGGCATAGGATCAGGACAGCTTGTCATTCACTCCATGCTCTGCTTTTTTGGTTGCAATGCTGGGTGGCTGGGAGGAGAGCAACCATTGCAGAGCAGCGGCTTCTGCTTCTGAGGCGTCATAAACTGCGGGGCTCCATAGGCTACTACTGCTTTTGTTCGATTGACGCAGTAGGAGCAGAAGCCCTCGCAGCATCCATCGCTGGGATCACAGGCATACATGCTCTAGCTACGGCCAAGGCAGAACAGTTGCCGCCTCCAGTGAACAGGCCTGTCAATGCCAGCTGATGTGATCCTGACAGCCTCTCATTCACTCCATTCTTCAGCTGCAAAGCAAAGGGGACTGCAATTATAGGAGCTTGCACAAAGTTGGCCGAAGTTGCTTACGGAAGTCGAGCTCAAGGCGCAACTGTGGAGAATAGGATTAGAGGAAGGGTGAAAGATGGAGGATTGTGGGTAGGAGCAGAATGAAATTGCAGCTGACGGAAACCATCTGTTTCACCATCTGCCCGATTACTCTCAAGAGCGCCCGATATGAGGGATTGGATTTGGTGGTGATGGAAAGGGCATAGAAAGAGAAAGCTGCGTGGAGTAGTGGGGGTGACAGCTAGCCTGATGCCTTGGCCTGCCCAAGCTTTGGAAAACTGCATCAAAGGCATCAAAGCAGGGTGGGTGGTGTACTGGCACGCCTCCATGTATGACCAGCATGAGACTAGCCGCTCTCGCAGCGCCATCGGAGAGGAATTCGGTGTATTCTACCAAAAGGAGTGATATTGAGAGAATGTGGAGGGAGAAAGGGAGGGAGGACGGATGGGGATTAGACGTGGGAGGAGAGGAGGAAGGCGACCCTTGGACAGAGCCTCATAGCAGCGAAGATTGGATGCTTTGTCGGAGTGGAAAGGTAAATGAAGCGCTCGCCGAAGCCCGCCATCCTCCATCGAATGCTGCAAAAAACCAAATGCTGCTAAACAATTAGTCCCTAACACACAATTGACGGCTGTTAGACAAATGAGTGCTGCCAAACAATCAATCTGGTCAATATATTCCAACATAGATCCATATTTGGCTGAGTAGTGAGAACTGTTTCCCATGTATGCCAGCTGATCTACCGACGGGCTTTAGCCGATGCTGCTCAGAGAGCAGTCCTCTGTCAGCTTGCGCCATCGGAAGTTGTCCTAGACATTACTCCTAAATGTTGTGGACTGGAGGAAAATCAGAGATTGAAAAGCCAGTTGCTGTGGATGGGTGGCGGAGAGGATTTGGAAATGCTTGGGACGTCGTCAAAGGAGCAGGAGCTGAGAATGAGCTTGGTGATGCTGGGTAGAGCAGTGGGTGACGCTTGCTTTTCCCTCGCTTGCGCTTCTCCGTCGTCCTGCACGTAACAATTCTCTTTCTTTTTCTCTTCATCTCCCCAACATTTCTCTCTGCCTCTCTATCTCTCTCTGACGCTTTTCAACAGCTCTTATAGCTATATTTTTTGGCAGCTACGTTTATTGTGGTGATATCTTGAGGCTGTTAAAAGGAATTTACGATATGTCCATTATTTATCGTTTTATGTCACTCACAGTCAAAAAAATCATTTGGATATAATTTGAAAACTTGTTTAAGGATCAGTTCGATCTGTGAATCTAATCCTGACGCCGGAACGAAATTACATGTTAACTAAACATTTTCATGAGGAAAAAAGAGTCAACAAAGTTGATATATATGGCCAAAAATGAAAAGAGTTTCAAAAGTGCTCAGGGAAATGTTTTGTTTTGAAGATCTCGAAGCGGCCTAGAAGACGTTTCTTGCAATGTCTCCACGCCTGGGTGCCACGCCCACAATAAGGCCTAACAACAGCAGAGTTACACTCGACAATGCCATGCCAACGCTTCTTCTGTCTTTCTTGCATTCTTTATCAAGCTCTACTTCTGACTGACTTCATTTCGCTCTGTGGGTCTACTCCTATCTGCACACAATCGCGGCCATCTTATCACAGCATGCGTAATTTGAATTACCAGAGCAAATTGACGCCAGAAATCGGTGTGATATGCTGGATGCCTTGTGAATCAGTTTGCGCCTTTTTTGCTTTACTTCTTCATTGCGACCATTCATTTTGACACCCTGCTGAAACCCAATCTAATTCTGCAAGCATTCAAAAAGTAACAAAAAAGGCTAAGAGAAAACACTGCATTGGAGATTCGCAATTTTGGGCTGGCGCGAACGGAGCGTTAGCGAAGTGTCAGCGCCCAGCCCCTCTTTTCGACCCAGGTGTACGTTTTCGGGGTTATTGCTAGATCTTAAAATAGATAAGGATTTTGTGCTTCATAGAAACGTCCAATGGTTCTGATTCTTTTTGCATTGGAAAAAGCATCATCGAATTGACCAAAACTCGCGAGAAATCTTCAAAAATTGGCAGATTTCGTGAGAAAATCCCTCAAAACCCTTTGTCCGAACTCCTCCTCCTCCTTCTTCTTCTTCTTCTTCTCCGCATCTATTCAATGGACGATAGTAGGTATTCATTTCTTCCCCCACTCACCCCCCCTCCCCGGGTCCTTGGGCCTCATGTATTGATTTTATTCATAAGTCTTCAGTTAATCAACGATGCATATGCACCAGTGGTGAAGTGGTCTAAGCGATTTAACAACTGGTTGAAACTGGGAGGTTCGAATCCTTCTTAGGCAATCATTTTTATTTTGGTAATTTTATGTTGAGAAAACAACTGGTACCATCGGCAGGTCAAAATTAGAGCTTTTTCTCCCAAAAATCGATTGCCCAGAGTATAAATCCTGAAAATTTCATAAAAATATGTTAGTTTGCAAATAAATTTGAGTTGTATTTTTGATTTTCGAATCTTTTCTTTTCATTATATTTTTTAAATAAGTTTGTTTTTTAATTATAATTTATTTTATTATCCAATAATATCTTAATATATTTTCGATTCTGTTTTAATGTTTGTTATATATTTTAATGAGTTAATTTCTACTTATTTATTTTTTATATATTATAAAATAATGTAAAATTGTATTTATACATTTTATACTATATTAAAAGTGGAAGAAATAACTGGTACCATCGGCAAGCCAAATGTGGGTCTCTTTTCTCCAAATTTTATAATTGCCTCGAGCAAAAAGTCAAGGAAATACATCTACTACTAGTGGAATCTGCTGCGTGTTCGGGCGCGCAGCGGAGTTAGAGATTGCCCGAGTTGCCGTAGCAGGGCAACTGGGCAACAGGGCAGCAGGGCAGCGGACGGCCTGCAAGATAGGCCGCTGCTGCAAGGTCCGTTGACAGACGTTGACTGGTCTGCAAGAGCGGGCCAGGCCGACCCCTGCAAGGGGCGGGCTGGACCAGGCCGCCTGCAAGGGCGGGCTGGGCGGGCACGTCTGGTGGGCCGGCGGGACTAGCCCGCCTGGCTGGCGGGACTAGTCCGCCCGGCTGACGGACTTGGCTGGGCCGTCCGGCCTGGCCTCTGGAAGAGGCCAACCGGACAGGCTGGGAGCAGGCTGGAGGCCTGCTCGTCCCTGGTGGCAGGCTGAGGCCTGCCGGTGGCAGGCGGAGGCCTGCCGGAGACGGAGAGGGATGGATTCCAGGAGCATCTTCTCGTTCTAGTCCAGTCGTACAAGGTAGGCGTCGGAGTCCGGAGTCTGGAGCAGTCCTGGATGGACTGATGATCTCCAGACTCCCGGAGCTCCTTTTATAGGCCCAGAGGAGGCTGTTGCACAACACTGCACCACCTTGCACCACACTGCGCCAGGTCTTGCCCAAGGCAAGACAATGGCGTGCAAGGAGTGAGTCAACGCCATTCCAAGCGGGACGCTTGCAAGAGCGCCCGTTTGAAATGGGAAGACCGCCCAGCGGTACACTGGGGCCCCCACGATGGGGAATTGCTGTGCAACCACTTCCGCAGGCAAGGACTGAGCATCAGGCTATTCCTGAGGTCAGTTGGGGGAACAGAAAAAGGGGCCGGTTGAGGGCATTTAATCACTTCATGAAGTTGAACGAGGATGGTGACTGGAAAAGGCAAGTCCGGTGATGATGGTAGGGAGATCAGGCAGATCCAGGTGACAACAGATCCAGCTGCTCCTTCTGCTGGCGTCTGTCTTGATGGAACTTGATCTCGAGGTCTCCCAAGGCTGCCCTGCAGCTGGGAGGTGTGATGCGATGGAGCCATCTTCGACCCAATGGCGTGCATCCAAGGAAGTAGACGGCGACTCCGGAGGCTGCCAGCAGGATGAGGCAGACGAGGATCCATAGAATCATGGAGAAAACTGGTCTGACTACAGCGTTGCTGAAGTCGGAGGCAGCGGAGACTGTTCCATGAAGCAGCTCCTGAGCGCCGTGTGTCCAGGTAGATGTCCAGAGGCTAACTGCCTCACCAGAAGCCCTGATGGCATTAGCCACTCCATCAGGGTTCAGGCTGAGCTGCGAGGTGAAGGCGATGGTGGCTTGAAGGGTTCTGTCAAGCAGTGGCAGGCGGAGTAGGTAGCCAGCCAGTGCTGAAGGAGGGAAGACAATCTGGGCATGGAAGAGAGGTGGAGCAGAGAACTCCAGATGAGGGAGTGTGCGTGGATGATGTGGAAATTCCCTTTCCACCACGTAGACTCGATCCTCCATGCTTTTCCAGGTCTTGGCTCCTTTCTGGTAGTCTTCTGGTTCTGGGAAGATGAAGGGCCTGACATCTCAGCAAGGGATGGAGGGTGAATCTGCCACCAGGTCGAAGCCGTTGGGAGGCCAGAACAGTGTCCTGCCCTCTCGGGTCTCGACTGGGATAAAGTCTGAGCAGATGTCCTCCTTTCCAAGGCGATGGTCAAGATGAATCTTGACCACTTCCACTGGCGTGCAGGGAGTGATGTAGGCGATGTCTCCAACAACTTCCGCCATGATGTTGTTCAGTCCAAGCAAGGCTCGGACTCCGTGGGTGGGGCTGAGCTGGATTAGCTGTAGGACTAGTTCCAGGTGCAGGCGTCCCAGGTGACAGAACTCAATGTGGGCGTAGGAGAATTTCTCCTCCAGAATCTCCTTCACTGACTGGTAGAGGTACTGCAGCTTCGGATTGATGGGGTCGGAGGGGTCCTTTGGCCCCCAATCCGAGTAGCTCTCGATCAGCTCTTTGTCCGTGGAGTAGCGCAGAGCTCCAAGAGCCTTGAAGCTAATGGTCTCCGCAAAGATGTCCAGGACAGGGCCTTCCTCGGTGGGATGGATGATGCTTGACCTCAAGCAGTCAGGATGGAAGTACTTCCCAGAGCGTTCATGGTGCTTGGTTGTCAGCGCCACTTGCAGCTCTGGGATGACAACATATGGAGGGTTGATCTGGGCTTCGAAGGTGCCCCTTCTCTCGAAGGGGCAGTGGAAGTGATCCAGATCTGCCTCCCAGACGATCGTCCATTGGTCCGAGACGCACTGTTTCAGGGTGAAGTTGCAGCCAGAGAGTGTCCCCAAGTTGGAGACTACTTCGTCCTCGGACATGACGCTGATCTGTCCTTGGGTGATGACGAAGTTGGTGATCTGGTTGACCTTCTCGAAGCAGCACCACTGGTACTCCACATTCAGCGAGTGATTTGTGGATCTGACGCCTGGAGCCACTTCCACCAATGGCTCAGTGAAGAGGTAGTCTCCTCTGATGGCTGAGGCGCAGAGGTTTGGTGGCACTGGCGTGTGGCGTATGCTGCTGTGGACGTCATTGAGGAGGGCTCTGGTGCCGAAGAATCCCATCGTCGTGTGAGCTGAGACTGTCTCATAGAGACAGCGGTAGGCTGGGAATGATGGAATCTTCCCTGAAGGCACCCAGAGGGTGACGTTGTCCCTGATGAAGGAGTCCCTGGCCACTGGCAGCGTGCATTCCTTGGGAAGGCGTGGAAGGCGGATGGGTGTGCCTGAGTGAGGCGCAGTGAGGCACACTTGGAACTGGTAGGGATGGAGCGTGGAGTTGAAGGGCTCCGGCGTTGCCTCACTGCCTGTCAGCAGGCAGCTGACCAGCATGAGGCAGAGAAGGTGTGCCAGTCCCGATTTCCACCTCCTTCTCCTGGCTGGCTGTGGCTCCAGGGATGCCAAGGAGGTTGGCACCTCGATTTTCCGGTCTGGGAAGACTTGCTTCCGCAAGTTCGGCTCGGGGCCGGGGGCCATGGAGAGGTCCAGTGTCAGCTCAGGAGCTGAGCAGGCCTCTCTGTCTTCCGCGACGATGGATGACCAGTGGTGCCCTTGCAGTTTGGAGAGTGAGCTGGCATAAGCCTGCTTCATCTCTGGCTCCCACTTGGCCTTCTCATCTCGGATTGGCTGTGCATGAGTGTGGAAGATGGAGATGGCCTCTGGAGCCAGGCCGGCGGCTTCTTGTTCGCTGTAGTCAACTCGACGAGAGAAGTCGAGCTGTTTGGGGTCTTCCGGTTTCTTGCGAGGTCGGAAGATGCCTGACTGGCTCCTGGTCTTGGGGCGCTCGAGGGAAGGTTCCACTCGAGCCTCCTCTGCCTGCTCATCCTCCTCTGCTGGAGGCGGCAGAGAGGCTGAAGTTCCAGCTGTTGTCTTGTCGCCGGTTTCTCGCAGCAGAGGGATGAGAGTCCGCAAGTGGCGGTTCAGGATGTGTCCTGAGCTCACTCGCAGATCTGCCAGACGGGCGTAGCCAGTTGTCTTGTCTGGGATGACGCGGGTGATGATGCCCAGCCTGTAGTTGCAGCGAGGCTGGGAGTCGTCCGTCAGCAGGCAGATTTCTCCAACTTCTGGCTCGCGCATGACTTCCCCCTTCCTTGGAGGGAAGCGCGCATTGCGCTCAGCTGCCAGCAAGTCTGGCAGGTACTGGGAGAACTCCTTCCAGGCCTTGTTGAGGCGAAACTCTGCCTTGGCCCAGCAATGGGCTAGGTAGTGCAGAGAATCCTCTTTGCCTCTGAAGCTAGGGTCTTCCTCCGTCTCGTCGAGGGCGATGGCGGAGGGTATGATGAGGCGGGTGGAAGGAGCCACGAAGTGGAGAGGCGTGATGACTCTGAGGTCATCAGGCTCATCTCCCAGCACGAAGAGTGGCCTGGAGGAGATCATCATGCAGGTCTCCGCCAACAGCGTCCGTGTGACGTCGACTGGCTGTGCCTTGCCCTCTGTGAGGCGCTTGAGGACCGCTGACGTCAGCCGCACCATGGACTCGGCGGATGAGTTGGAGGCAGGATGGCCTGGCGGTGCAAATCTGGTCTGAATTTGCTGTTCAGCCAGAAATGACATGACCAGGTGCTGCTCCCTCACCGCGAGTTCCTGGAGGCCGATGCAGCGGTTGAAGCAGTCCAGAGGGGCCTTGATGTTGGAGCCGTTGTCGCTGTAGGTGATGAGAGGCACTCCTCGTCTCGCGAAGAGGCGTCGGAGAGCTAGCATGACTGCTTCTCCGGAGTAGCTCAGCAAGAGCTCTCCATCCAGGTTCCGCGTGACGGCGCAGGTGTAGACCAGGATCCAGGCCTTGGCCTGAATCCAAGGGTTCTTGCGGGGTTTCTTCCAACCCCACTTCTTCTTCCTCGTCTGTGGTTTCTCCTCCTTCTCTTCTTGTTCCTCTGGTCTGGGAACAAGGACCCGGATGGGCCCCTTGATGTCTGTGCTCACGAAGGCGAAGGCGACGGAGCAGTCAAGCCTCTCCTTGGGGATGGAGGCAAAGGAAGGAGCCGCAAAGGGTGCTCCCTCCATCCTTGTGCAGATGAAGCATTTCTTCACGACCTTGTCCATCAGCTTCCGGACGTGGTGGACCTCGTAGAGTCGTGAGAAGGTGATGGTGGACAGTTTCCCCTTGAAGTGTCCACATGCTCGATGAGCATCCCTGGCGAGCATCTCCGTGAGGATGTGCTGGGCAGGGAGAAGGATGCGGGGGGCGCATGAGAAGGCGGAGTCGGAGAAGGAGGTGCGGTTGACTACGCGGATGACTCCGCATGTGTCAAGCATCGTCCGTCTCCCTCCGCACTCCTTCCGGAAGAATTCTTCCCAACTCTTCCCAGAGATGTTGGGGTCGTCGTGAAGCTTCTGAAGCTTGGACAGGAGCTCAGGGAAATGCATTCCCTGAGCATGCTTGATCCAGAGTTCTTCCGCGTGCTTGAGCTCTCTGGCCAGAAGGGTCAGATGTGGCGGGCGTTCTGGTTTGGAGAGCTTGAAGCGGAAGATGTAGGCGGTGAGCTTGTAGAGCCAGGTAGTGGTCTTCTCCTGATAGCGGGAGATCAGGAGACCACCTGGTCCTGGTTCCTCCTGGTCGGCGCTTGTTTCCTTGTAGGTGGAGGCGACCAGGAGAGTCTGGGGTACCTGTTGAAGGTACTGTTGAGCCGTCGCAGGGAGTGAGGCCTCCTCCACCTCCTTGGGAGGTGGAAGTTGGTTTCCTTGAGGGTCTCTACCCTTCTGAAGGGCTTCTGGTCCGTGGTACCAGAGTGACAGAGTAGCTGGCTCTGTGAATTCCTCGTAGGACATGACTCTGGTGCCCAGATCAGCAGGGTTCTGAGTCCCGACGACGTGCTCAAGCCTGAGTCCCAGCTCGTCGCGGATGTCTCGGATGATGGCAACCCTGTTCTTCACGAACACTGAGGTTGTCGCTGTCTCGCCGACGACTTGCAGGAGGGCGATGCGGCTGTCCGAGAAGAGTGTCCAGCTTTCTGGCTGGAACCGACGAGGCAGGTGGGACTTCAGGTACTTGGCCAGTTGGGCTCCCTTTAGGAGTCCCATCAGCTCTGCCTTGGGGATCTCGCCTCGCAGCTTCTCTGGGTTGGCAAAAGATTTTGCCAGTAGCAGAGAAACGTGATGCGAGGCGTTGTGCTTGCAGGTCCTGGGGGGACAGGAGCGATGGTCCTGCAGGTCCTGAATGTGTGCTGGTTGGTCACTGCACTTGGATCCCTTTGCTTTCCGCTGTTGCTGGACGTAGACGGCAACTGCGTGGCCGACGACTGAAGCGTCGGTGAAGATGATGATGGAGGTAGGGAGGGCTGAGTCCCAGATGACTCGTCGAGGAATTTTTATTCCTCCAAGTTGGGTCAAGTCACTCTTGACCTTTCCCCACTCCTCCATCAGCTCGTCGGGGATGGAATGGTCCCACTCCATCTTCCTGACGACGGTGAGGTCTTGGAAGAGGAGTTTGGCGCGTAGAGCCAAGGGGGCTACTAGGCCCAAAGGGTCCCAGGCTGAAGCAGCCATCAACAGGAGTCCTCTCCTGGTGCTGGGTTGCTTGGCCTCTACGCTGGGGACGAAGAAGATGTCGGCGTCAAGATCCCACTTGACGCCGAGCACTTTGGAGTTCTCCCGCTTTCCTCGATCGGCTTCTTCGATGCACTCCTCGAAGCCCTTGGCATTGGACTTGAACTGGCGCATCGTCATCTTGGCTTCCGCGTAGATCTGCTTCACTCGCAGACTCTTCTGGACTGCTTCCTCGACTGATTCTGCTCCCCAGTAGTGGTCATCGACGAAGCGATACTGGAGGTCCTCGCAGAGTTCAGGGTCGGAGCCTTGGTAGAGCTCCAGATGCTTCTGAATCACCCAGAGGGTGACTGAAGGAGAGGAAGACAGGCCGAAGGGAAGCTTCTTGAATCGAAGCTCGATGATGTTGCCGGTGACTGGCGGCTGGTGGTGGTCTTTCAACCAGAGCAGCCTAGTCATGTCCTGGAACTCGTCCTTGAGCTTGAGGGACAAGAAGCACTTCTTCAAGTCCCCCGCTACCAAGTAGCGTGGAAATCTGGTGGAGAGAATGACCTCCAGCAGATCCTGGACCATGTTGGGGCCAGGACAGAGGTAGGAGTTCAGTGACTGGTTGCCACTGAACTTTGAGCTGGGGTCGATCACCAGTCTGGACGGAGTCGTTGGACTGTCTGACTTTGCCACAGCGAAGTGTGGCAAGTAGACTAGTGGTCCCTTTGGAGGGAGGCTGGGGTCAACGACCTCCAGCACTCCATCCCACAGGAACTTGGCGATGAGGCCTTGGTAGGCCTCCATGGCCTGGGGGCCTCTCCCCTTCAGAGTCACGCAAAGACTCTTCAGGCGGGAGAGTGCCATGTGCTTCCCAGAGCCGATGTGGGCTGGGAAGGGCTTCCAGAGAGGAAGGGGAACGACGTAGGTTCCATCAGCTTCTCTCTCGACGTGGTCCTGGAAGGTCTTGAAGGCCTCATCCACGGTAGTGGCGTCCATCTCTTCTTCTCGCACTCCGGAGTTTTCCAGGGAGAAGTAGTTGGAGATGGTCTCCTCGATGGATGCGTTGATGAGGCAGGCCACTTTCCTGCTGGCCTTCTTGGAGAGGTTGCCTCTCGCTGCAGTCCCTCCAATCAGAGGTCCTAGTGGTGTGCGGACCACCACCATGGAGCCGCTGATGGGGACGGAGGAGTTGGAAGGGTGGAAGAGGATCAGAGTGGCCAGGTCCATTCCAATCAGCAGGTCCACCTGCTGCTCACGTGGAGAGCGTGGGGGTTTGTCCTCGTCGCGCATCTCTGGGAAGTGATGATCCAGCTTGGCGCGAGCTTCCTTGTCCTCGAGTGCCAGAACTTCTATTCTGGCACAGACTTCCCCATCCCTGCTCCAGCAGGAGATGGGAAGAGTGAAACCATTGTCCGCCTCGAGCTCCACATAGTGCTTGGTGAAGTTGATGTTCTTTGGCTGAGTGGAACCAAAGTAGGAGGTGGCGAAGGTTTTGTGGTCCAGAGGAGCTAGGCTCAACTGCTCTGCACACCGCCAGCTGACTATTGTCACAGTGGCGGCGGTGTGGAGCAGGGCGTAGACTCTCAAGCCGCGCTTGGGGAAGGCAGGGTTGAAGAGCTCTGCAGTAAAACTGAAGAGGTGTGTAGAAGCTGCCTTTGGAGGGCAAGTGTCTGGGCCTCCAGCTCCAAAGCTGGCGGTAAGGACAGGCTTCCCAGCCTTCCCCTCCTTCCGCGGACCTGGCGTCTGAGCCCTTCTGTAGGCTGTAGCCTGGGAGGGAAGTCTCTGTCGACTTCTCCCTTGGCTCTGCGTGGCGCGACGTGAAGGTGGCCCTTTCTTCTTGAAGGGCTGTCTTCCCCGTTCCTTTTGACCAGGGATTTGTGTGCAGATCGCTGTATGGTGCCCAGTGCTCTGACATCCAGAGCACTTGATTGAGCGCTGGCATTCTGCGGCGGCGTGATTCTTCTTCAGGCACCGGAAGCACAGCTGAAGCTCAACTGCGCGTTCACGGCGACGTCTTCCGTCGCCGTAAGTCCAACATCGTTCCCCTGAGTGGTTGGACTGGTGGCAGAACTCGCAGGAAGGAGTCTTGGGTGTCGACGTTCCCGGACTCTTCTGGGGCCACCGAGTGGCAGACTCGGTTGGTTTGGTCCCCACTGGCTTGGCACTGGAGCTGCTCCACGACTTGGCAGGGGGAGTCTTGCGAGGCTGACTGGAGTTCATGAAGATGGTGGCATGAGGATGAGAACCCTTCTCTCCTTGCCCCTTGTGCTTCTGCTTGTTCCTTTGGTCATGCCTTGGTTCTTCCGTCTGTTGATGGCGGACGGTGACTCCTGCTGTTGTTGCCGCCACGTTACTGAGTTCCAGCCGACGCTGAAGCTGGAGCTCAGGCTGTAGAGCCTTGACCAAGTGGTCAAGGGTGGTCTCATGAAGGCTGACGTTGGACTTGAGCAAGCCCCTCATCACCCTTGTCCGGAGAGTGTGATTGAGCTTGGTGAGCACAACGTGCACTAGAGGCTTCATGAGCTCCTCCGGAGCCTTTCTCTGGTGGAGGTAGTTGATGCTGTTGGTGAGAGAGTCCACAAAGTGCTCCAGGTTGGATGAATCTCTCTTCACCTCCGGAAGGCCTCGAATCTGCTGAAGGACGTTCTCTATGGAGTAGGTCACGTCCCCGAAGGTCTCCTCGAGGTTCTTCATGGCGGTCTTGTAGTCCGCCTTTGCCACTCCCAGGTGGCGGATCTTGCTGCGGACCTTGCCTTGAAGGGCCTTCTGTAGCATCTGCATCCACATGGCCTCTGGTAGGCCGGACAGGTCCAAGAAGTTCTGGAAAGCTGCTTTCCAGGCTTGGTACTCTGTCTGGAGACCCGAAAACTTGGGTATCTCCAAGGTCGGGAGCGAGACTCGCATAGCTGCCAACTCCTGCGATCTCGTCTGTCCCTCGATGAGCTTCGTCAGAGCCTCCTGGAGCTTGAGGTTCTGCTCGACGAAGCGATCCGACGCTTGTGAAGACTCAGCGCTGTCTGTAGGCTTCTTGTTGGAGGGACGATCTGGATCTGGCGGGCCTTTCCCTGGGCCTCCTTTCTTGCCACCTCCTCCAGATCCGTTGTTGTCGTCGTCATCCCCTCCATCGGGGTCTCCTGGCCCTCCACTGGGCTTGCCTGTGCGCTGAGTTGGTGGAGGAGGAGGGTTGACGTCTCTTCCATGCTCCCCACCTGTGCCTCCACTTGAGGCACTCCCTGTTCCGGATCCAGACACAGGGTGAGGCGAATCCGTGGGAATGTCGGTATTGCCTTGAGAAGTGCTTCGGGCGCTGCTCGGATGGGGCCCTGTTGAAGCATTCTCGGTGGCGTCGTGGCCACCAGCCAAGTCTCCCGACCTGACTAGGGATCCCGAGACTGAGGTGTCGGAGACCTGAGTCTCTACGTCGACGGCGGCTGGCTGGGAGGTTTTTCCAGCCAGCGACAGTTGTGCACATTGGGCTTCAAGCTTCTTCACATCGAGCTGTGCCTGACTCAGCTCTTGTAGAAGCTCGCTTGAGCCCTTCTCCTTATCTTGGAGATCTTGGATGAGATCCTTGATCATCATCTGGAATGTCTTCCTCTTGTCTTGGAAGGAAGACATCATGGACAGGCAAAGCTGGCCAGCTTTTGGCCAGTGCTTGGCCATGTAGTTCATCAGAGCTCCTAGTTTGACGTCTGGCGGAGGTCCTTTGAGGAGGTCTCCGCCGGCTGTGTCCTCTGTCTGAGCCTCTGTCTCTGTGACGAGGGTGCAGGAGGAGGATGCAGCAGCTGTTCCTTGTTTCTCCCGTTGTTTGAGGGAGAAAAGGGCCTTCTGGTGGGTCTGGACAGTGGCCCGAAGGGTCTCTGCCTCTTGTTCGGCTTGTAGTCGCTTCCTGTTGGCTTCCTTGACCAGAAACTCTGCCTTCGCCTGTGCAGATAGACCAGCCTTTTTCAGCTGCTCTTTTTCTGCTGCCAGGTAGGCAGAGATCTGTTTCTCGCGCTCCTCGAGCTTTTGTCGTTGGAGGTCAACTTCCTCCATGCGGGTGCCCAGATGCTTCAGGGCAGCTTGCGCTTGACGCTCGGCGGAGTCTTTGGCCTTCAAGGCTTTTTGGGCCTCTTGTTGGGCCTCTTGAACGGCGGCTTTCATCTTCCGCTGTTGCTCTTGCTCCAGCTGGATCTCCTTGAGTTTAGCGAGATGTTTCTCTCGCTCAGCTCGGAGCTTGGCTTCTGCTTCAGCCTTCTTTTTGGCTTCAGCTTGGGTCTCAGCTTGTCGCTTGGCTTCAGCTTGGGCCTCAGCCTGTCGCTTGGCTTCAGCTTCTGCGATCCTGGCTTGAGCAGCTGCCCTGATTCTGGCAGCTGCTTCCTCGTCTGCCTCGCTGGCTTGGTTGGTGGAAGAAAGAGAGAGCTGTGACAGTTCCTTCTGTCTGTCTCTCTCCTTCCGTTCCTTCTGTGCCTGCTGCGCAGCTTGAACGTCAGACCTGGCTTGTTCCTGGAGCTGTCTGACTTCCTCCTGCTCCTTCTGGATCCTCTCCTCCCTCTCCCTTTCTTTCCTGGCCATCTGCCACAATGACAGCTCTGGCTCTGGGGGAGGGAGTGTAGGAGGAAGTCTCCTGGTTGCCAGCTGGGGAGGTGACGCCCCTGTCACCTCCGTGGGCTGGTCCTGAGGCGGGTAAGGAGTCTCTCCCTGCCTTTTCCTGGTCTCCACCTCCTCAGTGACTGGTGAGAGTGAGGCAGGCTGGACAGGTGAGGCTGGTGAGAGTGGAGGAGGTTCCTCGAGAGTTGCCGGAGCTTGTTGGTTGCCCAGCTGAGCTGCTTGGTCCTCCAAGGTTGCTGCTGGCTGATGCTGCAGCTTCTCTTGCAGCCGTTGTCCGGTCTCGAGGGCAAGGGGGTCCAGGTTGGGAGACTTTGGAAGGGTCTCTCCCAAGCTGCCTGCCTTTGACGGAAGGGAAGATGAGCGTAGCCCCTTCCCGGCCGGCGCAGGACGCTTGCGCTGGATGTCTACCCCAAGGGTGGGTAGACCTTCTAGCTCCAGCAGCTCCTTGTAGACCTTCTTGAGCTCCAGAGAGATGGCAGGAGGGAAGTTGTTCTGCCAGAAGCCGAAGAGGCGCTCATGTGAGGTCTCTGGCTTTGACTGAAGTCTCTCCAGGAAGCTCGGCTGAGCTTCCACTTGCTGTGCCTCGCAGGTGGCGCAGAGATGGCCTGTGGGATGGTCTGCAATCAGAGCCATCCCCTGTGCGAAGGCGTCGATGAGTTCTCCAGTGCGCAGCTTGGACAGTGCCTCCTCTGGAAGAAGGCAGCGGAGGCAGGTGAAGTTGCCGCACTCCATAGTCCAGCAGACTGCTGCATTGGAGAACTGTTTGAGGGGCTTGTTGCACTCAAGGCACTTGAGTGCAGAAGCCCTTCCTTCTTTGGCTACAGTGATGCAGCCTTCCCTCACTTTGATGCGAGTCATCGTGAGGGGAACTTGATGTCAGTGCTTTCAAACTGGTTTTTTGCTGTCTGCAAACCAGTTGATAATTAGGCACTGTCTGGCTGGAGCTCGCGGAGGCGCGCCTAGCGAAGGCTGAGTGAAATCTTTTGACCATAAAAATGGAGTTTCTCACAAATATGTGGCTTTAAAATTTTAATTTTTTGCCAACATTGTGAGATTACCACTTTTAAAATGGTTTTTTTTTTCAAAAAAGATTCACTAAATCCATTCTGACAATTAATGACAGAATTTAGGCCTTTTTTGAGTGGGTTTTCTTTAATCCAGAGATTATCCGATTTTTCATGAGTTGAGGACTACTATCATGTGTCCTACTATCATGTGTACCGGAGCCTCTCTGGACTTAGAAATTTCCCGCACTCTCCAAGGCTGGCTTGGACGTCCAGTTCGATTTCCTGGCTTGTTCTTCTTCTCCGGGGGGTCTTGGCAGTCTCCTAGGGGGTGACCGCGGGGGGACAGGGCGTCTCTAGGGGGCGTTCGCGGGGGGCCTTGGGGGTCTCCTTTTGGAGACCGCGGGAGGGCCGGGGGGCCCCTGAATAGGTTCGGGGGGCACCCTCGGGGGGCCCCCCCTGGAGTACTGGCGAAGTCGGGGGGTCGGTTATACATGTAGGGGGACTAATCAAGTCCCCCCCTCGCAGGCATGTATAATTGATGACGGGAAGCCGAAGTCTCGCTCGATTCGTTATCTGTCCTGGCCTTCCTTCTGCCATCAACGGGCGCACAACTGTTTGTGCTATTGCTGCTCTCTATTCTATTCTCTAATTTCTGCTTTTTTAGGTGTTTTTCTTTTTGGAAGATAAATGACTGATTATCTCCAATAGAATGCACCGTTAAGCAGATTTCAAGAAAGGAATGAGAGAAAGGCAGCACCTGTATGCGGCAAGCTGACACGAAAGACTGGCGTGGCGATAATAGTACGCGTAGAAGCAGTCTGAAGCTTGAGGCATGGCTGGAGCTCTTTGGGTAAGAGTGGAGAAAGGCAGGCGGATATTGGGAAGTCTGGGGCTGAGAGGTTCAGACGGCAGACAGAGGAGAAGGCTAGATGGGTGTTCTGGCTGAAGCGGAGACAGTAGATGTGGCTCGGGATCAGGCATAGAACTGGTGAAGGGAAGAAGAACTGAAGGCAGGGTAAATAGCGTTGGGGTTCACTTGGCAGGCATAACATGAGAGGCTGGCAAGTGAATGGTTGATGAAGGAAGAGGAAGGCGGAATAGGTGGTGGGTGTATGAATGAGGAGGAGAGCGTAGGGAAGTGTGGGGATGAGAGGCGAAGGCTTAGGCGGCGACGTCGTTCACCTCCTCCCACTCTTCCTCCTCATCGTCCTCCCCCTGCCAACCGCTTTCCCTCATCCACCCTATCAGCCTTTGCTCAGCAATCTCTCCCAGGTCCAATCTTTTTATTCCAATCAATGGAATGTAAGAAGGACCTGTGGGGAGTGCTGTGCATCCGGCTGTTCGTCGCCGGAGGCCTTGGCGCTTATGATGCCGGAGCCCTTGCCGCTCAGCTTGCCGGGGGTGGCCGGGGAGCTGACGGCGGTGGGCTTGTCCTCCTCTCCAGAGGAAGAGGAGTCTCGATGTCGGCGGCGGGATGAGGTGGCCTTGATGGCCTCAGTGGCCTTCTTGGCCTTTTTGGGCTTCCGACGGCGTTTGCGATCGCCGTCCTCACGGCCGGGCGTGAGTGGGTAGGCTGAACTTGAACTTCCTGTATCCTCCGAAGAGGAGTCTCGGTGTCTTCGTTGGGCCTTCTCCGCCGCCCGCCGCTGCGACTCCTTCTCCAGCAACTGGAGAGATTCTTGCAGCTGCACTTCGGAGAAGTGGGAGAAGTCGCTCTTCAGCCGGTTGTAGATTTTTGCGGCCTTGAGGCGGCGGAAGAATCGGCGGACCTTGCGGGCCGCCCGCTGCAGCAGCGTGGCGAATTTGCAGTGGCCGGGTTTGGATCTGGCTGGATGTCGACTCGCGTACCACAAAGTGATACTCCCGATTCCGAAGTAGACTGGGCAGGTGCAAAGCCCCATAGGCTCTTCATCCTCGTTGACTTGATCGGGCTGCTTGGCCCATTTAAGGAGGAAAGCCTCCAATTTGATGCCCTCCTCCAAGTTGGCGAGGCCGATGACGCGTAGTATCTCCCTCGTGGCTTTGCTGATCTTGATGTTGGAGTTCTGGAATTGGGAAGAGTGTTTTACACTTCCCAGCGGCCTCGGCTGGCAAGAAGGAGGCAAGAGAGAATGAAAATTCGTCAATTTTTGTCACTTTTTGCAGCAGTGAAAAATTTTTGACGAAAAATTTTTGTTCTCAAATTGCCAAAATTCGAGCGCCAGGTTGAAGAGGAGGCTCCAAAACCCCAAACTTCGAAAACCGCAGGTTGATCTGAGGTTTGGCTGACGAGGGAGGCGAGGGAGAAGTAGATTATTAATTGGCCTAAACTGACGTCTAGGGCGAAAAAATAATCGAAATTTTTTCTCCAATTTGCCGCTTGAAAGCATGCCCATGTTGTAGAGCATGTTTCAATTAGCAACTCAGCCAATTTTGGGCGTAAACGGGCCAAAATTGGTTGAGAACGACGAGGGCGAAGTTGAGGGCGAAATCGATGAGGTTGGCTGAGGGGCGCTTTTCTACTCAGCTGGCCGATGTTTCAGCAGAATTACTTAATTCTGCTGGAAGGCCGAATTGTTGGGAGGGGAAACCCTGGCCAAATCTTGTCAGAATCCCGAACGGCCGGGGTTCCCCTTCCAAAAAGCCACCCTGGGGCCTAATGGAGTCACGGGCTTCCGGGACCCAGGGTGGTGGCCTGGGCCAGGCTTTTCCAGGTTGCCGTAGTCAGCGGCTTCCTGGCCTTCGCCTGCCAGGAGGACCGGAACTTGGCGGACTTCGTAAGGTTTTTCTCCCCCGACCAGTCCTGGGCTTCCGTCCTGCCCAAGGGGATCATCGGCGGGTCTGGCTCAGAGCCTAGAGAAGGTTGGCTCTAGGATGAACCTGCCTACACCCTCCCATCCCAAATGTAGGAGGGGGGGTTTATGTTTCCGATGAAACATCGGCGTAGTGAGTAGGCGGGTGGATAGGCGATGACTCACTTGGACTGAGCCTGGCTTGCTGGGAGAAGCTATGGTCGTCTTTGGATGAAACCAACTTCTCCCAGAGGGCGAAATGAAGCCTGTTCTGCCCACCTAGTAGCCAATTTTGAAAGACGAAGCGAGTGATGTGCTCGGTTTCGCTGTTGGACTAGTAGGTGAGGAGTTAGAAGAGGCTTAAGTTGCAGAGCCCTTTGGATATAGGCTTAGCCGATGGCCTTCCGCGGATGAAACCGGCTGCTCCAAAAGGGCGAAATGGGGCCTGTTCTGCCCACCTAGTAGCCAATTTTTTGAGACGAAGCGAGTGATGTGCTCGGTTTTGCCGATGGACTAGTAGGAGGGCAGCTAGAGGAGGCCGAAGTTGATGATCCCTTGAGGCTGGCTTGAAGATTGACTTTTAGCGTCAAAGTCAATTCTTACTCAACTCGCGCCAAAAACTGGTGGGCCAGGGTAGAAAAGCTTGCCGAATTTGGTATGATCCCTCCTCTTCCCCCTCGTATCAGCCTTAGAGTTGAAAAGTGAATTCTCGCTTGCGAGACAAGGCCAAATTTTTTGGTTTGTCAAAGCGTTTCTTTTCACTAATCAAGTGTAGGCAAAGAGAGGGAGAATGGAAGGGGTACCTCCAGCCATTCCCAGAAGAGACTGGGGGGAGCCTTGTCCTTCTTGTTGGTGGGGGCGATGGTGACGCAGGTGGAGGTGATTGGCGAGTCATCCTCCACGAGCTCCTTGCGGAGCTTCTCTCCCGGCGCCTTCAACCCCGCTTGTTCCTCTCCATCTCTCTCCTCTCCTCCCCTCAGGGGTGGGTTTGAGGGGAGTGAGCTGGTCAATTTCCAGCTGTGGACTGGATCATAGGAGACTGGAGAGGAGATGGAGGGGACCTGAGGGTCCGGCCTGGTGTTCTTGGAGCTGGCGGACTCAGGGACCGCCTTGGCGGCCTGAGAGGGCGGCGTCTTGGCCTTCTCCGTCGGCGTTCCAGAGCCTCTCGTCGGTGCTGAGGCCTTGGCCGAGGGCGACGAAGCTCTGGCCGATGGCGGGGAGGCCTTGGCGGGAGGCGACGGGGCCTTCGCCGGCGGTGGCAACGGGAGGCGGGCTTTCTTGCAGTGACTTGGGGCGGATGCCGGGCTGGAGCCTCGCTTAGAGCGAGAGCTGGAGGCAGGCGGTGAGATTCGCCCCTTGTCCTTGGCGACGGCGATGCAGCTAGGCCTCGGAGGGGCCTGGTGAGGCGGACTCCGCTGGGGTGGGCTCCGTCGAGGCGGGCTCCGGCGGGGTGGCTTAATAGCCTCCTTGTACTTGGGCGGAGGAGGATGAGGTGGAGGGGGAACCTGGCTCTTGCGAGGTTCCCGGCCCTCTCCTCTTCCTCCCTGCTGCTCCCACCGCCTGGGTTCCACAGCGTTTGAACCGCTGAGGTAGGGGCGGTTGGAGGAGTGAGGCTTGGGGCCCAGTCTGTCGGACAGGCGCTCTCTGCGTCTGTTCGCCCAGTCTGTCTCCTCCCGACGCTGCAAGTACCCTCTTCTCTCTTTCAATCCCCTCCTACCTATGATGTAGGAGTGAGGGGTGAGAAGTGAGAGAGAGTAGGACCTTGCCAGAGTCGCGGGCGTGGTGGCTGATGGCGGGGTCGGCGACGCTGCCCTTGATGGACTCCAGCAGCTGTCGTGCTTTTGCATCTCCACCCCTCGCTTTCTCCAGGATGAGCCGCATCGCTTTTTCGTCTTCGTTGCTCATGGCGTATGAGGAACTCTAGACGATGGCGAAATAGCATGAGAGGAGAGGGTGAGGAGTGGAGAGTGAGGAGGCTGGCAGTGGAGGGCACGCAGTTTTGCGCGCTGTCCTCCCAACAGGCATTGACGGGTACACATCTGTCCGTACTTCTCTCCCAATTTTTGAACAAACCTTACTTTAAAAAGGTTTATTCACAGAGGAAAAAATTGAGAGATATTCACGGCAAATGTGCAAGAAAAGATTCGTCAAGCCATGGCAAGCATGCGTGGGAGTGGGCGGATGTACAGGGCGGGGGAGGAAAGCTGAGTATCAGTTATGGTAGGAGTAAGTGGAAGGCGTTTTAGGCATGGAACTGTCCATGCAACGCCTGTCCGCCTTCCTCGGCGGCCAGGCCTTCTTGGCCGCTCTCCACGTCCTCCTTCAGCCCTCCGCCGACCGCTTGGGTCATGCGTCCGACGGAGGAGCGGATCACCGGTGCCCAGATTGGGTCTGCAGGCAAAGGTGGAGCCGTCGGCGAGCGCGGAGCCGGGGTGCAGGGGGTGCGCGAAAATCTTGGCTGGAAGACTGGGGACTTCCCAGCCCATCCTCCTCCTCTCCCTCCCCGGCCCCCTTCATCCACCCCTTCCGGGGGTTGAATGATTATCTGGAGCTGGGTGTTGGAATTCGAGATCGGGCCGAAGGTCAGCGGGAAGGAGGAGGAGGAGTTGTGCTGCCCCTGGAGTTTGCCCGCCTTGGAGTCCATGGGGGGCGACTGGGCGGCGATGATGGAGTGCTGGCAGTGGGGCGTGTCCCCACTCCGAGACTGCTCCCCGCCCGACGCCTCATTCTCCCCTTCCACCCTTATGCCCTTGTTGGAGAGCCGATAGGATGCGGCTGCAAGGTGCAGCTCATCTGGTGTCGGTTTGCGGGGCTTGAAAGGGCCGAGAGTAGGGAAACGGGGCCAGTCCCAATGACCTCCCCACTCTTCACCGCCTCCCTTCTCCGCCTGGGGCACTGGTTTTCCCCGTCCAATGCCTTTCAGTGGGCCTAGGCCCTGGTGGTGGAACTCGCTGGGAACAGTGACCGCCAGATTGGGTTGAGGAGGGGGCTGGCCTTGCAGCTGACCAGAGGACACAGACTGAAGGTCTGCACCGACTGGCTGTTGCTGTGGGGGGCCATGGTAGGGCGGCTGCCCCAGCCCCGCCACGTCCACGCCCTGGCCCGGATGTCTGACGAGGCTGTACCCCTGCATGGGATTGGCGTAGTAGACTAGATTGTGGGGCGGGGGCGGAATGACGGGCTGGGCCGGGGGGCGGGGCGCCGGCTGCGTCTGGACGTAGATGGTGGTCCCCGCGAAACCCCACCCCTGGATGGGCAGGAGCTGGATGGGCGGTGGAGGTGGGTTGGGAGGCGGCATGGGCTGAGGGAGGAAGTTGACGATGCGGGATGGCCGCAATCCTCCGGCATAGAAGTGGCGAGCTTCTGGCGGGGATACCCGGACGGTGGGAAGCCGGTATGGCGGGGGCTGAGGCCATTGGTGGGGGGTGCGATGCTGATGAGACTGCTCGCGACCCCCAAGGACTCTCCTTCCCACATTCCAACCATCCCCCCCTTCACCTTCAAGACCCCTCATCCTCCTCCTTACATGCGGCGGCACATAGAGAGGTTTGGAACCCCGTCTAGTTGCCGGGTAAGGAGGAGGGCTTGGGTGAGGGGCGAGGTTTTGCTGGGAGGGTGCGTTGGAGATGAAGGTGGAGCTGGAGACGAAGGGTTCGCCTCCAAACCCGGGTAAGGGGCCAGAATTGCTGTGGGCCTCCTTGTTGGCGAGGAGCTCCGCTGTGGTGAGCATGCGGAAGTTCTCCAGGCTGGCGCTCTGTGAGTGGCTCAGAGCGCTTACATTCCCCTCTGACGCCGTCGCCCAATCCTCACTCTCTCCCTCATTTCCCATCCCTCCTCCATCCTCCTCCTCGACTGGTGGGGGAGTGATTGGAGGAGGGGAGTTGGAAAGAGGAGAAGGGGCAGGACTGGGAGGCAAGGTGAAAGCTTGCTCGTAAATGTGGACGCCGTGGCCCATCTCGGCTCGGCGGCGCTCTTCCTCCTCCTTGCTCCAGTCCCAGTCTCCCCCATCGTAGTCCTCCTCCCAGTCAGAGAGGGATGAGGTGGGAGAGCCGACGGCAGGATCTTTGTTCTCCCGATCGCCCTCGGGGTCCTGTTGATAGCGTTCCCCTCTGTCCCCCTCTACTGCCACAGTTCTCTGCAGGGAAGCAAAGACCTGGTGGAAGTGAGGGAGTCCATTGCCTCGGGGTAGTCCAGGGTAGACGGCCTCTAGGTCACTATTGATAATGACCATGGGGCCTCCAGGGGGATAGGAGGAGGAGCCTTGCTGGTAGCGGCCTCCAGCCTCTGCTTGGCCTGGTTGGCCAGGCCCGGACTCTGCGCCAGGTAGTTCTGGCTGTCCTTGTTCAGCCTCATCGAGGCCTACGACGTCGATCTCTGGCTCAGCTCCTCCTCCAACCGCCTGAGCGTAGGTCGGGGGAGGGCTGATGCCGTTCTGTTGACCTTCTGCCATAGCAGAAAGTAGGATGCAGAAAGCTGTGATTGCTGAGCTTTTCTGCAAATTACTCCCTTTTTTACACGTACGACAGCTTTTTTGCTATTGCGACGCGTCTAGAAAAAAATTGAAAAAAAATATTTTTCTAGAGGGAATAATTTGAGAAAAAAGGTGAAAAATCAGCCAAAAAATTGGTTAATTTGGCCGAAATTCCCTTTCTCTCCATCGATTGGAGATGCTGGAAGCCTTGTTCTTGATGCGTGGCCTTTTTCGAGGCTTGCCGTAGGAAGCTTTCTAGAGCTTTTTGAGTTTATGTATTTGATGCTCTTTATGAGCCATCAGACAAAAACTCGTCAAGCAACAAGAGGCTTTTGAAGACTTGAACGGTAGAGAAGGGACGGGCTGTAGGAGAAGAGGGTAGCATAATTTGGGCACATGCGCCTCTATTAGCTTTCCTCCCTCCAACAGCCCGCCTGGAATCCGTAGGCGACGTTGAAGATTCGACGAAGCCTCTTCCTCAAACCTCCCCTCCTATCCCTCACCCAACTTCAGGCAAGTGTGGGTTTGAGGAGAAAGGAGGGGAGAGTTGAAGGTTCGAGGTGCTGGTCCAGCGGCGTTGTCGGGTGATCAGTCCTTGACGCCGATTTTGGACTGAAGCTGGGGAAGATGTGCTGGCCTGTGCGCACGGCCATGCACAGAGTCCTCCCCGGCGGCTCGAAACGCTCTCTGTTATCATGTTCGGGCGCGCAGCGGAGTTAGAGATTGCCCGAGTTGCCGTAGCAGGGCAACTGGGCAACAGGGCAGCAGGGCAGTGGACGGCCTGCAAGATAGGCCGCTGCTGCAAGGTCCGTTGACAGACGTTGACTGGTCTGCAAGAGCGGGCCAGGCCGACCCCTGCAAGGGGGGGGGGGGCTGGACCAGGCCGCCTGCAAGGGCGGGCTGGGCGGGCACGTCTGGTGGGCCGGCGGGACTAGCCCGCCTGGCTGGCGGGACTAGTCCGCCCGGCTGGCGGACTTGGCTGGGCCGTCCGGCCTGGCCTCTGGAAGAGGCCAACCGGACAGGCTGGGAGCAGGCTGGAGGCCTGCTCGTCCCTGGTGGCAGGCTGAGGCCTGCCGGTGGCAGGCGGAGGCCTGCCGGAGACGGAGAGGGATGGATTCCAGGAGCATCTTCTCATTCTAGTCCAGTCGTACAAGGTAGGCGTCGGAGTCCGGAGTCTGGAGCAGTCCTGGATGGACTGATGATCTCCAGACTCCCGGAGCTCCTTTTATAGGCCCAGAGGAGGCTGTTGCACAACACTGCACCACCTTGCACCACACTGCGCCAGGTCTTGCCACAAGGCAAGACAATGGCGTGCAAGGAGTGAGTCAACGCCATTCCAAGCGGGACGCTCGCAAGAGCGCCCGTTTGAAATGGGAAGACCGCCCAGCGGTACATGCGTCATCTGCATTTTTTTTTGGGCGCGCATGGAAAGAGACACTGAACTGCGCGCCAAAAACAAAATGCAACTGTCCCATGCAGCAGATTCCACTAGTAGTAGATGTATTTCCTTGACTTTTTGCTCGAGGCAATTATAAAATTTGGAGAAAAGAGACCCACATTTGGCTTGCCGATGGTACCAGTTATAGTACTAGTGCACAGATTATGCTCAAATTTTCAACGGCTACATTTTTAATGCATTGTTACTGCAATATGTTGTCAGCTTCGATAGCCGCAGTATAATGGAATGGAGTGGAGCCAGGAAAGAGGATTGTCGTATTTGCAAACTGCGCGCCCTTGCGATAGGAGCAGTCGGGCCCCTGCTGTTTGGTTCCTCTGATATCGGTCAAAATGGCCCTCTTATCTCTGCAAGAAGCCTGGCTAGGGTTACCTTCATTCAGTCTGGACACTGCGGCTCTCTGCTCTAAATGGGCCACTCTTTCTTGAGCATAGGCACGCATCAGCCCCCATTCCTCTGATCGCTTTTCTGAATGCATTGCGTTTTCATCCAGGTCATGTGTGCTGGTCTTAGTTTTAGAGCCCCCCCCCCAATTGCTACATGAAATGGAATACTGGTCGTTTGGAAGATCAAGAATGGAGGCGGCAAATCAGGAAAAGGCTCGGGCGAGTTGGATGGAAACGGTGAGTCTCGGCTGCAGCATCGCGAATGCCCGCTTCCCCTCTCACTCGGCTGTTGCATCGCGAATGCCCCTCAAGGTTCGCTCGCCTCGCCTTCCTTCATCCAAACCTTCGCCTATGCCAGCTCAGCGCCTTTGAAAAGAGAAGAATGCTACCTTAGGTCCACTTCGACGTGGTGGTGCCGGACTTTGGCCTGCAGAGATACTGCCGAGTTCAGTTTCGTCTGGCATGCTCGGAGGCCAGCCTTTTCACCGCCCAATCCGAGGCCGAGTGGAAAACACTTGCCAAATTCCGCTCTATGTCAACGTTCTTTCCACTCTCCTTCCCAGGGCAGATTCCAAATCGAAGCCATTTAATCACGACAGGGTGTCAACATACCTATCCCGCACCCAGAGCCCGGGCCTGCGATGGCCCCTAGCTCTGCACAGTAAGGATGAAAAGAGCATCGACATCATCGACCAGGTTCCTCCCACCTCCTCTATATCCATAACTGAGCAGAATTCAGCCAATCGTTAAAATACAAGAAACCAAAACGCAAACTAGCTTTAGCCATTAAAAGTTGAGTTTTTTCCGAAAATCATATGATATCATCTGGCAGGACTGCAATCGCAAGTCGAGATTGGAGTACGGGCGGCTGCACGGGAATATCCTGGAGCAAGGTTGCCGCCGCTTAGATGGAGCTGAGCTAAAGTGCATGGTGATGCCCGCTGAGTTCCAGAGGACATATCCACGGGTCTGGAGTGGGTGGACGCGCAGGAGCTGTGCTACGTTGCACTTCGGAATGCCAGCTCCACCCCGCCCTTCCTGCCTGACAAGCTTTGGGATACGGACTCTAGCCTGAGCAGCAGAGAGGTGGAGAGCGGATTAGAGGCGGAGTGTTGGTGATAGATGGGTTGCAGGAGCGCTGGGTGGACACGGCGGAGAGGTTGGCCGATACCGCCATCTTCCACTACACCCCCAGCGGCAAGCCCAACCTTCCTGGCATGCTTCGTCCAGTCCAGATCGCCGAACTCGAGGACTGCGTCATTTTGCACGTTCCCTCCTCTTTCTCTCACCTCTAATGCGGAGGACCTGGGCAGAAGAAAGCATTTCAGGCAGCGCACCTGAATCAGCACGAAATGCTGATTGTCGTCAAAAACTCCGCCTACGGCAGCGACAAGGACTGGAGGAAGAAGCGGTTGCTTTCTCCAATCACCTTTACCAGAATCCGAGAGAAAATAGGCCAACGCTATTGCCAGATGCCAGCTCTACTACTACAACCGCAGGAGCCGTGATGTGAAAGAAGTCAACGCCGTAGGAGTTGAGCCTGGTAGGATGCTGCAGAAAGGAGGGAGGGGGTGTGAAAGACGTACTGGAATTGGTAGACGGTCTGCTGGGTCGCCCGGTGCCGAATCGAAAGGGAAGCCGCTTCGTCTTCACCTCCGTCTGCGGCGGCGAAAAGCTGCACTGCGTTTCCATTCTCCACCTCCATTCTCCACCCACCTCTCATCATCCTTCCATCGGCCAGGTGGATGTCCCGGAGGACCGCAATTGGAGCCAGGCCACGTCCCGCTTGGTCGTCGATCTCGTGGATTACTCATCCCGTTACTTCTTCTTTTCCTTCATTCTTTACTCCGCTCCTTGACTCAGCAACTGATCAATTCTATTTTACATAATGCCCATTTGAAAGCCTGAATCCTAAACTTTACGTTTCGGCTAAGATTTAGAATGAAATTTTAAGCTCATTCAGAAACACTCAACCAATAGTTTGGAAAGAGAAAAGCTTGAAACTGCAACTGTTCCCAATGTTTTGGGTGTAGGGGAAAGTGTGATTGCAGCTGGCGGCTTCCCAGGCTTGTACGACGTGGAGTTGGTGGGGGGACGGCGTGGCTGGCTGGACGAGAACTTCTATCTGCTCACCAGCGGATATCGTCACACAATGGCTAGTTTCTCTATCTCTAACCAATGCCCTGCTCGCACTCAACTACGCTGGAGCCTACTGCAGGAAATACTGGCAGTTGACGTGCGAGGGGAGAAATACGTGGAGCATGGCGCAGGCTTTTATCGTCTCACAGAGCAGCCGAAGGGTGAGTGCAAAGAGATTGGGCCTGGAAAGGAAGCGTTAGGCATTTGAGGCGAGGAGGAGGATGAGCTGGCGTCTGCGGGACGTGGATGCGGAGCGCCGCTTGCTGCTGGCAGTGCAGAGCGACCTGAAGTGCGGGCCGTCTCTGTGGCTGGCCGCCTTGCCCGTCTACCTCGCCCCGGCGCCAGGCATCGAGAAGCTCCGCCAGGCTGCCAGCGACGATTTCGAGGCCGGCAGCCCAAGGGCCTGCCTTCCAACCCCTTTCCCTGCTCCACTTCCCTCGCGACGCCTTTGGTCGCCTTCTGCACAGTTTCCATTTACTCTATTTCTTTCAATCACCACAAACAACTCATGGAACCATTTTAGGAGTCCACTGAAGAAACTGCGCGTGGATGTGGTCAAGTTCGACTGCCTCAAAAACGGTGGGAGAGTTTTAGGATTGTTTGGAGGAGACTGGAAATATTGCAGAAGGGGAAGAGGAGACGAAGACATTGAAAGGCTTGGAAGCCATCCTCGTACTACCCAAGGAGAAGCGAAGAAACCATCCGCTGATCCTCTATCCTCACGGAGGTTCCGCCTACTCCACCAATGCAATAAGGGTGAAATGGATCTGGTTTGCTGAATACAGGAGCTCACAAATGCAGCAGGAGAACCTGGGACCCCTTGGTGGCTTTCCTGGCCATCCACTGCAACTGCGCCGTCCTCCTCGTATCATTGCTTTCTTTCCTTTCCTCTTCATGCCCTCAACAATTCTCTCTAAGCCTCTTTTTATCTTTGTCTGCCTCTCTTCAACAGTGGCCATCTCTCAGGTCAATCAGCGAGGAAGCAGCGGCTATGGCCAGGCTTTCCAAAGTGTTTCAAGGCCGCGCCGGCGTGTTGGACGTGAACGACTGCCTGGTTGGCCTTTGGCCACCTGCCAAGATTTTTCTAATTGTCATGCCTCACTTTCTCAGTACGCCTTGCTTGCGGCTTTGGCACTCTGCGAGAAGGAGGGGGAAGAACTGGGCTACCAGAAGAGCTTCCTCCTGGCAGAATCCTACGCCGGCTCCCTGGTCGCTCAACTGGCCGCTCAGAAGCTATGCCTGCCCATTTTCTTTCCGCTTTGCCTTGCTCACTTAGGACTATTTTAGGTGTTCCGTGCTGTCGTCCCCATCAACGAAGTGCTGGACTTTTGCGGTTGCCCCACCTGCCTGACAGCCTAGATTTGCCAGTATACTTTTCCTACTGCAGGAGCCATGGCGGGCGATCCGGTCTCGTGTCGCCGGTTTGTTTTTCCTTTCTCTGGCCTCTGGAATGGAATGACTGAGCGAATTGCTTTGATCGGGCTTCCAGATTCGGCCTTCTCACAACCGGGCGAGCAGTGGCAGGAAGATTGCGCAAGATCCTTTGCCGGATCGTACAACATAAATAACGCGCCCCAATTTTCCCAATTACAAGCCTTTTGCTTTCATCGCCCTTCCAATTCACCAATTCGCCTGCTTTACGCTAACAAAAATGAGCATGGATAAAACTCGGCTGAATTTCTATTTTCTAACAGAGCTACTTTAAGTGCAAGTTATAAAAAAGAAAAGAAATGCTGAAAGAAAATAATGAATCCTAGATTCACCATTTCCATTTTGAATCTTAAAAAGCTTGGCCTAAATTTCGTGTTAAACTGCTTTGTTTTGAGCTGAGGTTTTTTGGGGCATTAACTGACAGTAAAACGGAATAATTACCATTGCTAATTTTTTGATCAGTTTCCTAGGATCGAAATCAGCTGCGCTATTTCTAAAGAATATTTTGTGTTTCAAAACTTGATTTTTCTAACTTTTTTTGATTTCGATATGAAAACGCAAATGCTCGAAGGCGCCACAGCCCATAGTCGACAAATGTCGCTCCCCTCTTTCTGCAGCAAGCAAGGCTCACTTCATTTCGCTCAATAGGTCTTCTCTGGCCAGCTGCAATGCACATGCCCCAGCATACTCGTATTGAAGCTAGCGTCAGATATGAGATTACCGATCGATATGGCGCCGAACTTTTACAATGCTCTGCTTCTACATTGCCAGCTTTGTTTCCTTAGTTTTCAGCTAAAAATCTAAACAGAGAAGTAACAAAAGGTTGCAAAACAATTTTTCAGTCATTGTACATATCATTGACATTCTGAGCGAGCTCCAAGCCTTGCTCCTCACCGCCCCGCTCCTCATCCCGCCCCTGCTCCTCATCGTCCGATTCCTTCTGCAATGGCAAAGCTGGCAAAGCGGTCCAATCGCGATCTTCTCTTGCATTACCCTCCGACGCAGGCAACAGACGCCGACGATGATGAGGAGGATGACGAGAGTGGCCAAGATCCCCATCCCCACCCCCAGCTTCACACTCGCGCCGCTCTGTAGAGAACCAGAGCATATTGAACAGGTGGGGAGAGTAAGATCTGGTGAACCTTGGATTTGTGGCCGTCGTCGTCTTTGAAAGCATTGAGCACTGAGAGAGGGATGTTGTTGGGGTTTCGAAGGATTCGGCGAGCAAGCTTAAGCCTCTCGATAGGGTCGCTCAAATACTCTACTCTCTTATCCCCGTCCTGCAATATCACATGCCTCCAATTTCCCACTCTTTATAGCTTAGACATACGAAGCAGCGGAATTCGGTGGTTACGGAGGTCCCGCAAACCACCAGCTTCATGGAGGCCCGGTAGTTTTCTAGCGTGCAATTGTAAAAGGTGACGATGTGACCCAGCATGGGTTGGAAGATCCAACAGTGAGTTTCGGATACCCTGCAATTTAGCGGCGCTCTCGAAAAGCTCGCTTTCGGGCAATAGATGAAAGCAAACGGAAGAGTGAGGTTAACGTGCTTCCACACAAACTGAGGCAATGGCGGCAGTTCGGCCCCGTACTCCTCCACCGTCAGCGGCCGCGAGCAATTCACCGCCGTCTTGTCCCAGGGACCCTTCTTCCAGCACTCGCAACCCTCCAATTTCTCCCTCCGATGCAGGGTTGGAAGGCGGAAGAAAATGGGAACTTCGAGGTCGCAGAGCGCCTGCGCTTGGGGGCGAAAAAATTGCTGCCACCGCCCTGATGCCACGCTCCCCACTAGCCCCAAGACCAGCATCATGCTCATCAACTTCATCCCGTTTCTTTACTCTCCTCACTCTTAGCCTCCTTCGCAAGCTCCGAGTCACAATGTCTCCACTACGCTGAACAAATCTTCACGCATCGCTTAAACACACAATCATCTTATCTCACCTTATCCCCAGTCTACGTTTAGGGCGCAGTACTGTGTACGAAAATGAGCATGGATAAAATTCGGCAAAATTCTTTTTCAAAAGCAGCTGCGCTATCTCTAAAAAACCGACTTTCTGTGATTCAAAACTTGATTTTTCACAACATTTTATGATTTCGACATGAAAAAACACAAGTGCTTGAAGAAACCTTAGGGCATCACCTTACCCTAGTTTTGTCTTGAAATCTTGAAATTCAATTTCAATGCCCTAAATCGATGTTTCGGATCGATACACCCAAATATTTCATTTTAATGCAGTTTTGATGAATTTTGAAATTCGAAGTTTTCAATGATTATCTCAGTTGGAAACCAAAATGGTCAAGAAACGAAAATTTCGAAATTTCAAATTTATTCTTAATTATGCCAAAAATAGGATATTTTTGGGTGTAGTTGAGGCCAGGACATTGATTTAGGGCTTTCTTTGTTTCTTTTATTTTTCATCCAATAAAGTTGGGAAGTCAACGCAAAGCATCACTGCATGCGCATGAATGGAGCAAAGAAGGGCAGCGAGAGGCAAGAGAGGGACTGGGGCTGGGCTGCTAGGGCAGGGAGGGAGGAGTCCTCAGCGCTCGCGTGGTCGCCAAAAAGGCCTCCGGGGATCCCAGTATCGCGCTCTCCGGCATCCGATTCCAGAAACCATCGACCCTGTGGGGCCAGCTCTGAGTCATCATCCGCGGCAGCCTAGGCTCAACAAAGAGGCGCCAGTTGTGCAAGAGTTGGCGGACACCGATTTTTCGTTTTACTAGGCCTGGCCAGTGCTGTCTGCCCTGGTAAACACTGTGAAGTAGGCGAAGGTCAGCATAGAACCGACGATCCTCAAGAGAATCAAGTCCCAGAAATTGGAGGCTAAAGGGATAGCCTAGTCCCTGGTTTCTCAGATGGCACTGCCGGAAAATGAAGCGATTGAAGCTTTTTGGACACTTTCGAGGCATGTATGCGGCCCCTAGAAGGCCCCCTGGGGGTCCCAAAAGTTGGCCCCCCTGGGGGTCCCAAAAGTTGGGCCCCCTGGGGGTCCCAAAAGTTGGCCCCTGTGGGGGCTTGTCTTAAGACGCATCAAAACAACATTATAGACTAATTTCTGTGTGTCCTTACCCTGCTCAGCACTAAAACCATTCAATGGCGTTTATGATGGATGGACATTTATTGATAAATGACTGAAATATTTCATACTGATGCTAATACCTTGCTCCTCATACTTGATTGGAGAGCTGTCAGACTCGGTGCAAGCAGCGTCAGCCAAACTGCTACACTGCAAAGAGTGATCATCATCTGGCTGCTGACCTGGCCCTGAGGAAGGAGACGATCTGCAAGGCCCAAGACAAGGCTGCCCGCATCTTCTCCATCAAGGACTGCAACAATCTCAACTTCCATGTTCCTCAAAAAATTAAAAGATCTACTAAAAACCTTCCTTTGTTCATATTTAGAAACATGAGGTTGCTGAGTATGCAGGGAGGTAGGCAAATATTGGGCTGACTCTTTCTGAGCATGAATGTAGGAGATCCTGGCTCACTGAATTGGTTGTATTGGAAATAAGGAAAGATTAATGGAGGAACTAATTGGGCTGGCATGAACAATGCTTTAGCAAAGTGAATGCAAAGTTGGCCCCCCCTGGGGATCCGAAAAGTTGGGCCCCCTGGGGGTCCCAAAAGTTGGGCCCCCTGGGGGTCCCAAAAGTTGGGCCCCCTGGGGGTCCCAAAAGTTGCCCCCCTGGGGATTCCAAAAGTTGGGCCCCCCGGGGGTCCCAAAAGTTGGCCCCTGTGGGGGCTTGTCTTAGCATGCATTCAAAAAACATTTTAGACTAATTTCTGTGGGTATTGAAACATTAGGTTTCTGGGTTATAGCTCACAAACAAATTATTTCCGCTGAGCTCCCATAGCAGGGCGGCGAGCAGAAGGAGGCAATTAGAAGTCTCATTAAAAAACTTTGCCTAAAATTTAAGGATTATCCCATGTCACCATATTGCGATGCCCAAACCTGTCATTCAAAAAGGTTAAACTGCAAGAGCACTGCTTAATTTTGATGCCATTGAATGGTTTTAGTGCTGAGCAGGGTAAGGATCCACAGAAATTAGTCTAAAATGTTATTTGAATGCATAATAAGACAAGCCCCCCACAGGGGCCAACTTTTGGGATCCCCAGGGGGCCCAACTTTTGGGACCCCCAGGGGGGCCAACTTTTGGGACCCCCAGGGGGGCCTTCTAGGGGCCGCATACATTCCTGACACTTTCTATTCTCAGACAGTCGGCTTTGCTCAGAGTGTTCCAGGCAGGTGAAGCGTTCAGCCTGGACGCAGAAGCTCTCTGCGCTTCGCACTGCTCCAAATCGGCTACTATTTCTTAGGCTTAGACAGCAACCAACCCCAATCGTTTTATCGCTTTCATCGCATCTCAGCATACATTGTGTGCGCATCTAGGACATGTGTGTGTGTGCCAGCTAAGAGCTTTTAAGCAGAAAATTATGCTCATTACGATCAATTTCCCAGTCTTTTATTTTCAGGGGCAGCCTTAACCGCTGTATTTGTGGAGTAAAGGATCAAGAATGGAGAAGAAGGAGATGATGATGGAGGCGGAGGAGCTGGAAGAGGCAGGGAGGGGTTGGATGAAGACGGTGGCCCTGGGCCGCAGCATTGTCAATGTCCGCTTCCTCCCTGACACGGACGTCCTGGTTTGCCCGTCTTCATGCAAACCTTCGCCTATCTAAGTTCGGCCAAAAATAGAAACTCCTACCTCAGGTCAGCTTCGACGTGGTAGTGCCGGAATTGGCACTGAACAGCTTCGGCCGAGTTCAGTTTCATCTGCTCTGCCCGCAGGCCGGCCTCTTCACCGCCCAGCCGCCCAAGTGGGAAAGGCTCGCCGACTTCTACTACTGGTCAAGGTTTTCTCCTTTCCCGCCTGCCTGCATGCTCATCTTCTAATCCGACTGCCCAGCAGGGTTTCCTCACACCTGTCCCGCACCACAAGCCCGGCTTGGAACCGCCCCGAGGCTCTGCTCTGCAAGGACGGCAGCCGCATCGACATCGTCGACAAGGTTCATCCTATATCCTCTCTGACCATGAACTAATCTACGCCCCTTCTGCAATAGAATCTAGCCAACTAGTAAAATACAGAGAGCCAGCCCAAAACTATTCTAAGCTGCTAAAAAACTTGAAAAATGAATTCTCCAATAGTTTCTTGATAAAAACTGACAGGACTATCGTACGACGCGGTTAGAGTACGGGCGGCTGCACGGGAGCATCCTGGAGCACGGTTGCCGCTGCTTGGATGGAGCTGAGCTGGAGTGGACGGTGATGGTGGCTGGTTTGCAGAGGACATATCCACGGGCCTGGAGTGGGTGGGCGCGCAGGAGCTCTGCTACGTGGCGCTTCGGGGTGCCAGCTGCAGACAGCGCAGGCTCCCGGAGCCCTGCCTCGCCAGCAGTGAGGTGGAGAAGGGGCGTAGAGCAGGAGCGGTGGCGCTAATGGTGTGCGAAATGGTGCAGGAGCGCTGGGTGGAGTCTGCGGAGCGGCTGAGCGGCACGGCCATCTTCCACTACAGCCCCAGCCGCCAGAATCCCCCCGGCCAGCTCCATCGTCTGCAGATAGCCGAAATCGCGGACTGCGTCGTGTTGCACGTTCTCGCCTCCTTCTCCCATCTGTTGCGCTGCTGCCTGCAGGGAAGAAAGGCTTTGCAGGCAGCGCACCTGAATCAGCACGAGATGCTCATTGTAGTCAAGAACCCAGCCTATGGCTGCGAAGACGACGAAAGGAAGAAGCGGTTCATTTCCCCCATCACCTTTACTAGAGTCTGGTTGGAAATGGGCGGTCTCTCTTGCTAGATGCCAGCTCTACTACTACAACCGCAGGAATCGCGATCTGGAAGAAGTGTGCGCCGTAGGGGTTGAGCCAGGTGGAGTGCTGTAGGAAGCAGAGAAGAGGCTGGAAGCCAGGGGCATTGCAGACTCTCTGATCGGTCGCCCGGTGCCCAATGGAGAAGGCAGCCGCTTTGTCTTCACCTCCGCCTGCTCCAGTGACGGCGAAAGCGGCGAAAAGCTGCACTGCGTTCCCCTTCTCCACCTCCATTCTCCACCCACCTCTCATCATCCTTCCATCGGCTAGGTGGACGTCCCGGAGGACCGCAATTGGAGCCAGGCCACGTCCCGCTTGGTCGTCGATCTCGTGGACTACCCATCCCGTTACTTCTTCTTTTCCCTCATCTACTAACTCCGCTTTTGCTCTGCAACAGGCCAGGGAAAATCTAGCTATTTCAATGCCTAAATCCTAAACTTTACGACTTGGCTATAGCTAAGATATGAGATGACTATTTTGCATGACAGATGTTTAAGAACGAAAGCTCAAGCATTAACTTGGAATAAGGAAAGGTTGAAAGTGGAGCTGTTGGTGGGTGTAGGGTGTTGGTGATTGCAGCTGGCGGCTTCCCAGGCCTGTACGACGTGGAGCTGGTGGGAGGGCGGCGAGGCTGGTTGAACGAGAACTTCTACCTGCTTACTAGCGGATATCGCTGTGCTATGGCTAGTTTCCCTGCTCCCTCGTTACTATGCTGTAGGGGAGCCTGCTGGGGTGCAGGAAATCTTGGCAGTGGACGTGAGGGAGGAGAAGAGAGTGGAGCTGGGCGCCGGCTTCTACCGTCTCACAGAGCAGCCGAAGGGTGAGTGCAAAGAGATTGGGCCTGGAGAGTTAGGCTAGCCTGCTTTACAGGCGAGGAGAAGGATGAGCTAGCGGGCAGCTGGCGTTTGTGGGACGTGGATACGGAGCGCCGGCTCTTGCTGGCAGTGCACAGGGACCTGAAGAGCCCGCCCTCTCTCTGGCTGGCCCCCCTGCCGCCCCACATCGCCCCGTCGTCTGCTAGGGAGAAGCTAAGCCGGACGGAGAGTGACGACTTCGACGCCGGCGATCCTCCAACCCGCCTCGATGCTCCGCTTTCCTGGCAGCGCGTCTGGCCACTTCCTTCACGGTTCCCTTCCTTCACACCAGTTCTTTCAATCTGCACAAAAGCTTGAGAAATCCATTTTAGAATTCCTGAGACCAACCTGCGCGTCAATGTGCTCCCGTTCGACGGCACCGAAAACGGTGGGCTGAGTTTGAGGATTCTTTGGAGCAAAGTGGAACTGGTGCAGAGGGAGAAGAAGAGGCTAAGACAGGAAAGGGCCTGGAAGCGATCCTCGTGCGACCCAACAAGGAGAAGCGAAAGAAGCAACCGCTGGTCCTCTATCCTCACGGAGGTGCCGCCTACTCCACCAATGCAATGAGAATGCCATGGATCTGGCTTGCTGAATGCAGGGCCTCACAAATGCAGCAGGAGAACTTGGGAGCCTATGGTGGCCTTCCTGGCCATCCACTGCAACTGTGCCGTCCTCCTTGTTACTTTTCTTGCCTCCTCCGCAGTCTGCCTCTTTTCCTCAGTTGCGAGCTGTCAGGTGAACTACCGAGGAAGCAGCGGCTATGGACAGGCCTTCCAAAGAGTTCTTCAAGGCCGGTCCGGCGTGTTGGACGTGGGCGACTGCATGGTTTGCTTTTCAGCCCCTGCCGAGGCCCCTCTGCTCAGTGATGAGCAAATGGAATATAAATGTAGGAGAAAATTGAAACTGACCTGAAAAATATAGATTGCCACGCTTGACCCCTATGCGCTCCGCTGAGGGATAGGAGGCGGGGCGAGAGCGCAGCGACTACGCTCCGGCTCCGGGGCCTCCACGGCCCCTCCGCCTGCGCTTCGTCGCTACGCTCTCGCCCCGCCCCCTGCCCCTCAGCTTCGCGAAATTTCCGCTCCAGCATTCAATTATTTCATTTTCCGTTTGCACACCACTGCCTCTGCTTGTTCAGCCTCACTTTTCCAGGCCGCCTTGCGCGCAGCGGCCAATTTCTGCACGAAGGAGGGGGAAAAGCTGGACCTGGAGAAGCTTTTCCTTCTGGGCGCATGCTACGGCGGCACGCTGGCGGCTCAACTGGCTGCTCAAAAGGTGGGCCTGTCCGTCATTTCGCTTTCCTTCCTGTCCCCTCACAGGGCTGTTTTAGAGCTTCCGTTTCCGAGCTGCCGTCGCCATCAACGGACTGATGGACTTCTACGGTTGCCCCAACTGCCTGACAGCCTAGTTGAGCCAGCATAGCTTTTTCTACTGCAGGTGCCATGCTGCGCGATCCGGTCATGTGTCGCCGGTTGGTTTTCTGTTTCTCTTGCCTCTAGCAGGAAAAGAGTGAGTCTGATGGGGCCTACAGGATCGGCCTTCTCACTCTCGGCCGAGCAGTAAGCGACAGTGATTCGATCTCAATCGAAGAAGCGAACGAGGTCCAGCAGCACGCGCCTATCAATCAATCGGACAAGGTTAATTCACCGCCATCACCTGTCAGTTGCTTCACTTAGCATTCTTGCTTGGGCAGCTGGGCAGATTCCCCCTCCTTATTCTGGTGGACAAGCAAAACCCGGCCATCCCGTACTGGCAGGGGGGAAGTCTCTTCCAGGTTCTCGCCAACCTGAACCAAACCTGGTTCGCTTTCTTCATCCCATTTCATGCGGCCTTAGCCTGACACTGCTGGCTCATTTGACAGCCTCATGTTCAAATATGAGAATGGGCACAGCCTGGATGACTACACGGATCGCGCCATCAAGATCGCCCGCTGGTTCATGGAACACTAATAACTCTAACCTTTTTTTGCTGCATGTTTTTTGGAACTTCCTGTGAAGAATTTTGCTGTATCTACGTAGCTTCTTATAATCTTTCTCTTTCGGCCAATTAGTGTAATTATAGCAATAAAGAGACAGCTGCCTTAAAAACCAGATTCCCTAAGCACTATAAGAACAGTTCCCAAAAAGGACCAGTAGCCAATTCTTTTTGGTGGTGTCGTTTTCCTCGCTGTGCCGGACCTACACCATAGGGCCAGCGGCACAGCGACCCAGTCATTTCTGAGGGGTAATTCTAATGGGGCACCACGAGCCGGTTCCGATGCGGCTCGTGGTGTAGGGTACCGACACCACGAGAAATTCATCATTTTATCTACAAAAGATAGCCTGTTAAAGTCTTAATTTAACTTTTACATTTATTTCTAAGAATTTTGTGCTGATTGCAATTTCAAACCATTGATTTGACACCATATTTTTTTGCTAATTTATGATTTTAGTCAAAAAATATTGCGGCTGACTCCTAGAACCCCCCCCAAGACTTACACCCCCCCCCCAAACTTACACCCCCCCCCCAATGAATTACACCCCTCCCCCAAGAATTACACCCCCCCCCCAAGGCATATATATTGAAAATTTTTTTATTGCCTTAACATACTTCTCTTTACATATCTTGAAATTTAAACTCACGGAATTTTCATGTAGATGATTAAATACCTACTTTTTTTACAAACATAGTTAGTCTATACCGGATGGCGGGCGCATGCCTACCAGGAGTAGGGGCTTGTCCCCTACCAGGAGTACCTTTCAAGATTCCAACTCAAAAGCTTAGACGCATGCTCGTCCTCGACGAGGTCATGACTGTGGCAGTACCTACTAGTTAGTCTATACCGAGTTCATTGATGTTTCAAAGTGCTCAACTCGGTAAGGACTAACTAGTAGGTACTGCCACAGTGAAAGGACGAGCCTTTTAGTTTTTGTGTTGGCTACGCCCTATATAGCGGTATAGACTAACTAGTAGCATGACGAACACGGTATAGACTAACTAGGTATAGACTCAGTAAAAAAGTAGGTATTTAATCGTCTACATGAAAATTCCGTGAGTTTAAATTTCGAGATATGTACAGAAGAGTATTTTAAGCTAATAAAATTTTTTTCAATATAGTACCCTTTGGGGGGGGTGTTAGTCTTGGGGGGTGGGTGTAATTCTTGGGGGAGGGGTGTAATTCATTGGGGGGGGGGGTGTAACCCCATTGGGGGGGGGGGGTGTAAGTCTTCGGGGGGGGGGGTTCTAGGAGTCAGCCAATATTGCTTTTCCTCAAATTTACATTTTAATTTTAGTTTTCTAGCTAGATTGGTTAAAAATATGGGTTAGGTTAAGATGTTCCAAGCAAAGTTTTCAAATCATGAGCAAAAAATGGGTCAAAACGCAATGCTTAGCTGATTAAGCACCAGTTAAAAATTATAGATGGCGTCCACGAACATTGAAGGGCGTGCCCAATATGTGGTAGTTCCTGGGGTTGTGGTAGCGGTTTTTATGGGGGGGGGGGTAGTGGTATGATGGGGGGGCGGGGGTCCGCTGGGGTAGGGGCGTATATCTGTCAAGTTAAAAAACAAGTATTAGGTACAAGTATTGGTAGAAAAGTTTCATGTTTCATGGTTACAGAGATCATTTTTTTCCCTTGGCAGACGTGGTACATTCTACGCCCCCTCCCAAAATCTAAATTTGTTGCCACCTGCATGGTACGTCCGTGCACCCAATCCGCCTCTCCCCTCATACACCTCCGCCTCTCCCCTCATACGCCAAATACACCTGGTTTGTTTGCCCTGTCAGAAAAGGCTAAAATTCTGAGAATTTTTTTGGTCACTTGTAAACTATTGCAGCATCAAATTATTTTTATTTATTTATTATTTATTTATTATTTTCCAAAACGTGTCCCATGAAGAGACGTAATTACAAATAGAAATACTATATGCGAATAAAAAGTATCTTTAAGAATAATGAATAAATTACAGTTTCTCACCTATAAAGAGCTAAATTAAGGCACAACACGCATCATGTTTCTTTAATTTAGTTCATTGGCAACAAATGAAGGCAAATATACCGTGGTGTCGGTACAAACTACCCTGCCCCTACCCAGGGTAGCTCCACCACGACACCACGACACCATGGGCCCAGGCAAATAGAATTTGACGGTGCTGCCTACACCAGCACCGGCACCACCTTCCTATGTTAAAGGTGGTGTCGGTGCCGCAAAAAGAATTGGCTACAGCTGTCCGTTTGTCATAAATAAGCACAAATACAAATTTTTACAAATTGTTTTTGTGTTATTCCGATAAACATGTGTGTATTGCTTTTTGATGGTCGAAACGGTCTGAGATACCTCCAAATGGTCTGTGAAAACAAAACGAAAATCTTTTAAACACTAAATTTGATTGAATCACGAAAAACTGAGCGGATTAACAGACGTGAACAGTAGTAGGAGTTGGCGACAAATTGAGAGACTACAGCGGCATTTAATTTCTCGGCTGTAAAAGACCCATTGCTGTGCGGCTGCCCAATTTCTCAATGCTCGAAATTCGCTTAGGAGGTATTTAATTCGACGTTCCGAGTCACATCTTGTCCTTTTGGAAGGGTATACAGGGGGGGGGGGGGGAGGCCTTTTCCGTACGGCTAACTTTAAAAATTTATTTCTCCAGCCCACCAAAAGCTAGAGGGCTGAAAATTTGTATGGAAATAGTTCCAACCCTCATTGATCTGCAAAAAAATTTGCGGCTTAAAACATCAAGTAGAACCAGAGAAACAGTCATTTTCGTAAAGTCACTCAAAAATCGGTACACCTCGACAGTAACTTTTTTTTCACCTGAATTTGAGGCTTGATTTCTCAGCCCCATCAAATCCGTTTGAGCCCAAAATTTCACACAATTTAGTCCTAAGTGTCCTTAACTTACATATAAATTTTTATCTTTCTAGGTGCTCCCTATGTCGAGAAACAGCTTTCAAAGTAAAACAACCTTTTTACTTTTTCTATAATTTCATAGTATTCTCCAGCTGGACTGGCCCTTAACCATAGGAAAGGGGGAAAAGTGGGGTGTACTCCGAAGGCTGTTTCTCAACACAGGGAGCACCTAGAAAGATAAAAATTTATATGTAAGTTAAGGACACTTAGGACTAAAATGTGTTAAATTTTGGGCTCAAACGGATTTGATGGAACTGAGAAATTAAGCCTCAAAATCAGGTGAAAAAAAAATTCACTGTCGAGGTGTACCGATTTTTGAGCGACCTTACAAAAATAACTGTTTCTCTGGTTCTACTTGATGTTTTAAGCCGCAAATTTTTTTGCAGATCAATGAGGGTTGGAACTACTTCCATACAAATTTTCAGCTCTCTAGCTTTTGGTGGGCTGGAGAAATAAATTTTTAAAGTTAGCCGTACGGAAAAGGCCTCCCCCCCTGTACATGTTTTTGCAAATTTTGGAATGTAAATCTGATGTGAGTGGCAAAGCAATATAGCGAAAAGAACAAGCAGAGAAAGCAGGAAGAAAAAAGGCGTAAATTTAAAGCAGCGCGCCACCGTGTTGCTCAAGAGCGGCGCGCTGAGCCCGAATAAACTTTATCTGTAACTTAGAAGCAGTAAAACAACTGGCATCCGATAATTCTGGCTGTGGCGTGACCTTGTTCCAGCGACGATGAAGGTAACGGCAGCAGAGGCCGCAGCCGACGCCGAGGACGGAGCCGACCAAGCTGCTGCCGACCCAGGACAAGAGGGCGAAGCCCAGGTACCACTTCCAGCACCGCTTCCAGCACCGCTTCCAGCACCGCTTCCAGCACCGCTTCCAGCACCGCTTCCAGCACCACTTCCAGCTACCCACCTTCTCTTCCACCCCAGCATCCTCCTGAGAACACAAGAGCAAGTTGAACAGAGAAACCGCACCCTTACGCGGAAGCGGATGCCCAATGCTTTCTCTCCATTCCATCAATTTCTTCCATACTGACTGCATTTACGAAAGATTGGAGGAAGAAGAGGGGATGCATAAATCTCTAACTTCAATTTGGTCCTTGCATGTTTTGTCTTTGTAAGAGCTCTGTAGAGCAGCAGAGGATATTGAACAGGTTGCAGATAGATCTGATGAACCTTAGATTCGGGGATATCGTCGGGGATATCTTCCTTGAAGGCGTCGAGCACTGAGAGGGGGATATCGTCGGGGTTCTCAGTGATTCGGATTGCCAGGCTATGCCTTTCGGCAGGGTCACTCGGATACTCCCGCTTCTCATCCCCGTCCTGCAACATCACTATCCTCTGCATTCTCACACTTTGCAGCATTCCACAAACGAAGCATCGGAATTCGGAGGTCATTGCGTCTGGGCAAACTATTAGGCGCATGGAGGCCAGGTAGTTTTCCAGCGTGCAATTGTGGAAGGTGAAGACGTGGCCGAGTTTGGGCTGGAAGGGACACGGAGTGGGCAGGGAAAGCCTACATTTTTGCATTCTCAAAATGAAGCGACAAAGGGAATAGAGGGAACGGAAGGGTGAGGTCCAGGTGCTTCCAAATCAACAGCGGCACCGGCGGCAACGTGGCCCCGAACTCCTCCTCCGTCAACGGCCGCGAACAGCTCAGCATCCTCCTTTCCCAAGAGCCCTCGTTCCAGCACTCGCAACCCTGTAACATCTCCTTCCGCTCAAGGGCCCTACTCAGAAGAGAGAAGTGGGCGGGGGGTGGTGATGGGAAAAGAAAAGTGGGACCTCCAGTTGGCAGAGAGCGAGCGCTTCGGGGCTCCACAAGGAAGGCTTCGTCGCCACGAGCCCGTAGACCAACAGGCTCATCAAATCCATCCCCATCCTCTTTTCTCCAAGCTCCCTGACAGAATGACTCCACTACGTTCCACAAAACCTTCTCTTATCGCTAAAACACACAATCACCTTATCCCCAGTCTACGTTTAGTGTGCTCTGCCAGTGCCGAAGGCCGCCTGCTGTAAATATT
>JASANA010006287.1:0-19899 GCA_030248095.1 Ptycholaimellus sp. GST1_10
AAAACGAGAGTACCCAAAACAGAACAAGAAAGCCAAGCCCTGCTACTGCCCACAGACGTACAGACAGATGGACAGCGTCTTCGCTGGCATAAAGCACAGCAACGGCTCCTGCTACACTCTCCATCCCTACACTCCTCACCCCTATGCCTGTTACATCTAGACCAACAGTCGCAATCTACTACACAAAGCCATCGCCCACCAGTGCTCTTCACCAGCATCTCAACTTGCCATGCAAGCACTGACAGACATATTGCCCACTGGAGGCTGCCAGAGCCTCCTGCCAGCCACCACTGGCTTCTCAGGCCTCCAGCATGCTGCTGAAGGCTGCCAGGTCTTCTGCTTGCTACTGCCAACCGCCCAGGCCCTCCAGCATGATGCTGGAGACTACCAAGGCCCTCTGCCCACCCCTGCCAGCTGCCAGGGCAGTTCCCACCAGCCACCAGAGGCTGTCAAGGACTCCCAACTGCCACCAGCTGCCCAGGCCTCCTGCATGAGACTGGAGGCTGCCAGAACCTTCCATCCACTCCTGCAGGCTGCTAAGGGGCTCCTGCTACCAACCACATAGGCTTCCTGCCACAAAAGAAAGCTATCGGGATCTCCTGGCTGCTGCTACTGGCTAATAAGACCTTCTACCCCCATGGCCAGCTGCTCAGACCTCCAGCATGATACTGGAGGCTGCCAGGATCTCCTGGCCACCCCCACTGGCCATCAAGACCTTCCATCCATCTGTGGATCTCTTTGCTGACCTCCACATCTTCACACCAGTCCTACACCCTCCACTCTTACACTCGATTGAAAGCTGGGACAAGCGCAACATCTTCCTGATCAGCTCATGGACACGGACAAGCTCTCCAGCATCTGCAACAGCACACACGTTGCGTACCGGAGCAGCAGTGCTCTCTACTGCTCCAACAAACTATCAGCCCTCTACTCCTCCGGGCACCCCACCCTACTCTATCCGAGGGAAGACAGGGATAAGGGACACAACAAATGAAAGGACCTTCCATCACCACTGAAAGCATCCCAGACTTCTGTCTACTACCGTTAGCTGGTCAGGCCCTCTACCTGAGGATGGAAGCGGCCGGAGCCTCCCATCAGACACGCTGACGCCCCATGCCTCCAGTTTACTACCGGAGACTGACAGGAGACGACAGGAGACGGAAGTCTCTTCGTACAGAGAGGAGGATGGGGGAGAGAACTTCGAGATGTGCCCAGTCATCAGCGTTCCTGCCTTTCTCAACCCCAATCGCAATGGCGCCACCCAAGCACCAGCAGGCCAGCAGCCCGAGAAAGCATATAGTGGATCAACCTCCACTAAGGCCACTACTTTGGCCGCGGACTGCCAGATAGCTGCTACTGCAACATGTTCACCGAACTGCAGGGCGGACCAAACTACCTGGAGGATATTGGTTGGTGCAGCACCTCCCCCGGGCCTACCTGCAGCTATGAGGCTCATACGGTCGACGGAGTTGAATAAATTCCGTCCTCACCCTTGTAGTCTTCACCCGTCAACCATCCACACTGCCAAACTCCAAAGAGATGACTCAGCAACCGGCGCCGTATGCAGTCTCCGACTGACAGGACCATCACAATGAGCATAGCATCACAAGCAACCTCCAACACCGTCATTGGCGGCCTGAACATACACCGCCTACAGCCAATCACAATGTTGCAAGCTGGACGTTACGGAACCCGGAAGTCTCAAGACGGTCGCCGTTTAACCTCGCAGCGCTCCGTACATGGCCGCGAGCTCTAGAGCAAGAGCTCGCGGTTCACGCCGTCCTAAGCTTACCATCTGCCTGGCCTGGGGCGACGGGCATCCATAGCTTCAGACCCATGCGGGTCGCCCACTGACTCCAGCCACCTAGACACACGACGGATGGCCTCACGGACTGATGCAGACATCGGGTGTCCCAGGAGACCACGGACTCACAGCCTTCGGACTCCGTACATCTTGATGCTCACCAGACTGCTAATCAACCCAGTCTCGAGACTTCGGGGCAGCTCTACTGCCAAGAGATTGTACGGGTGACGGCCACCACCATCTCAAGGCCCCGTTCAATGCACCCTACCGAGGGGACTCTAAAGCCTTCAGATCCCCACGGAGACACGCCTGGCGGGAGGATGTAGGGTACCCACACTGGATACACTCCACGCTGCCCTCCACCACTTCCCGGATGCAGAACCCTCAATCTGTACACTCATGACCAGACGACCTCAGGCTAGAAGACTTCAACAACCACCACGGTTCACAAAATGACAACCTGCATAGTGACCTCTGAACTCTAGACACCACGGCCTCATGCTGCATTATCCGGACATGTGGCCCCATCAAGGAAACATGGAGTACAGCTTCTCCAAGAGAAACAGGAAGAAGGGAGAGGCGAGGACCTCAACCACAGAGGCCACGAGACCCCCTTCATCATCATCAGTGACTCAAATGAGGAGCGACGCGAATGAATCGAGAAAAGAGTGAGGACTGGATGAGATCAGCAAGGTCTTGTCGCAGACCTACTCCCGTCATCACCTCTCCAGAGCATCACTCGCGCAGCGCGGCCTCCAAGTTGACCAGAAGAGCTAAGCTAGAGCTGATTGTAGCTGGAAAACCAGACACGAGCTTGTGTGTCAACACAGCTGCTTCATCGAATCTCGGCGACCCGCCTATCATGGCCTCGATGCCACCCCTCACCGCCTCCATTTGCCACCAATGCTTCGTGATAGTCGAGCCGGCTGACCAAGTCCGCTGCAGTTATTGTCCACGACACTACTGCCTGACCTGTGTTCAGGAAGAGCTTGGACCCATCCTAGGACCATCGGACGCCGGATTTCTTATGATAATCTGTCAACGGCTACTGGAGAACAAACTGACAACCTATCACTGCCCAACTTGCATTCGCGCCAACAACATCTCCTGGTGTTCTATCGTGGATCAGCTAGTAGCCCAGGGAGTCTTTCGTCCGGCAATAGTGAACAACCTCCTAGTGCACAACGGCAAGAGCAAGGAACTCACACAGTTCATGGAATTGTGCGACATCCTCTACCGCGAAACCAGCGTTCTTCTAGAGGCCGCCCAGACAGACCCAAGAACGATGAAGGGTCACAGATTGCTCACCGACACCAGAGACCACCTCGTGGGAAGAAACGGCGACGGCAACCCGTGTCGGATGGATGTTCCACTTCTCCGTCACGAAGACTACACCGACATGGCGCACGTGGGGCTGGCCATCGTTCTGATCGAGAACCAGCTGGGAAGACTTCCTCCAGTTGATTGCTGCCAGCCAGCACTTCAACGCCATTACCGGAAGCTTCGCTTCAACAGGAGACAGTTGCTGGTTGCTGCAGAGATAACTGAGGACGTAGACGCCGTGACTGCTCTTCTCTCCTTGGCCGAGAACCCAATGGAGGAGGAGGGACAGGACCAGGCAGCAGCGTCTGAACCGGTCACGATGTCGCCCTCACTAAATGATCTGCCAAATGAAATTTTGGAACTGATACTACAACGCCTCGACGGACATAGCCTAGCCGGCATTAGACTCGTGTGCGGAAGATGGCACAAGTTGGTGGACCAGGCACCTCGGGAGGCCTTACCCAAGGTCCACTTCAGCTCACTGACGGTGTCGTCACAGAATGGACTGGAGATCAGACTAGAGAAATCCACGGACAACGCCATTCTGGGGAACGCGGAGGATGACGAACCACCGTTCACTTCGTCTTGACCCTCCACCAAACGGAATAAGGCGAATCAAGAAACAGATAAGGGATAGCCTGACCAGGAGGGCAGTTGGCCCTATACTCAAGATCACGGACTCAATGTCGACGAAGGAAATGCCATACCTCATGAACTACATTCGACACATCTCTACCGACAAACTCGTGCTGCAAAGCCTGAGTGGCAAAGGATTGATGACGATGTTGCTGATATTCAAAAGGATGTGTTTGGATAACAAGGTACTCGTCCTCGACTTCTGCAACTTCAAGGACGTTCCCAGACACATTTTTTTTGACTTTCTCAAACCTTGTTGCAACCGCCTGACGGAAGTCCAACTTTCTTCCTGTCGCCACATGGACACCTCCTTCTCTCCCTACAAGTTCTGGGTGGCGGTTGGTGACCTCTCCGGCTCCCAGCCTATTATCCGGCTCAAGGACCACTACGCCAGTTCTCCGTGGTTGGACCAACTGGCGAGAAGGATTCTGAGTCTTTCACATCCACCGTGGATGCTCGAGCTCGATGGGGTCAACCCTGCAAAGGAAGTTATCTACCAGCGTGTGCTGGACTGGTTGGAAGAAGACACCAAGATGGGACCAGTGTGGGTGGAAGAAAGGCGTAAGCGAGAGAGAGCAGCCGAACCTTCCGGCTCCCAGGGGACTGTGGCTCATCAGCCAGCACATGACGGGAGCAATCGAGGAGGTGACTCGACTTTGTCTAACGAGCGGGAAACACCAGAGAAGGAAACCAGACGACGAGACTTCATCATCAAGATTGACAATTGCCATGGCATTCGTCCAAACCGCTTCAGATACCAACTCTGGACCTACGTCCTGCGGCCTCGCGGCATTAATGTCACAATCCGAGTTCACAAGATCTTGGAGCGTTGCTTCGATGGTCAGGAACGCTACTCGACACATAGTGAGCAACTAGTACTGAACCGACCAGATGGAGCTCGACTCTCCCTCCACCTACAATGCTAACCTCCCGACCCCACAAGCACCTTCACTACAATGTTGCCTACTTCGTCATTGTCGACTACCTGGAATCACTTCCCTTCCCACGGCTCCGACTACGAGTCCAGTGTCATCTTTCCTCTGGACTACGAAAACGCGACCGCTGCTTCGCACCGATAAACTTGGAGTTTGCTTCACTAGGACGGCGAACAAAGATGATTCTCTTCCAGTCCCCCTTAGTGTTGCGATACTTGTAGCTTAGATCCGAGACCCCGTTCCTCTGCCTGCTCTAGTAGTTGATGTGATCACTCCTGTGCCCTTTCCCGGCCGCCCACGGGTGCGCTGTGCCATTTCCCAAACTGGTTTTGTCCGACCCTTAGTCGGTGAGGCAGGCGGAAGGGAGGCCGGGATCAGTTGCTCTATAATGTGGCTCGCTCTTCCCCTACCAGTTCCACTGTCTTCCTAACCCCCCTTCGGTGACAACGATGAAAGTGTATCTCGCTACGTTCCTGCTGCATATCACCACACAAGGAGTATTATTTTTGGTGTGCCGATGGTACCACATATTTCTTCCACTTTTAAGATAAACAAGTATATGTCGCAAAGCGCAATAGGTGACCGCGGAGCGCATCCTTTATATGATATTTATATGATACTTATATATGATACTATATGATAATATGTAACTCAAAAATCAAGTCCGTGGTTTCTCAACCAATTTCAAAAGTAAGCACAGATTTAGAATCGACATATAAGGCTAGTGAACAAAAAATCAACTCTTCTGTGCAATTCTCAAGACTTCAGGTACTACAGTGCAAAAACCGCATATTGCAATTTTCCAACTTTCTACCCAGAAAAGTAATGTTTTAAATGCTTCGGGACCAGTTCCACCCCTCCAGATATTCTTAAAATTTAATTACCTATATGCAAAAAAAAGTGTGTCCAAATCCATTGAGAAATCGCCATTTCTCAACATACCCCATTTTTTAAAATTTCTACCCAAAAAAAGTTATGTTTCTTATGCTCCGGGACCAGTTTCACCCCTCCAGATCTTCCTAAAATGTTATTACCTTTAAGCAAAAAAAAAGTTTGTCCAAATCCGTTGAGAATTCGCCATTTCTCAACATACCCCATTTTTCAAACTTTCTACCCAAAAAAGTAATGTTTTAAATGCTCCGGGACAAGTTCCACCCCTCCAGATCTTCCTAAAATGTTATTACCTTTCAGCAAAAAAAAAGTTTGTCCAAATCCGCCATTTCTCAACATACCCCATTTTTCAAAAGTTCTACCCAAAAAAGTAATGTTTCAAATGCTCCGGGATCAGTTCCACCCCTCCAGATCTTCTTAAAATATTATTACCTTTCAGGGAAAAAAAGTTTGTCAAAATCCGTTGAGAATTGAGCATTTTACAGCATACCCCATTTTTCAACCTTTCTACCCAAAAAAGTAATGTTTCAAATGCTCGGGGACCGCTTCCTACCGGCGATATCTTACTAAAACATTATTACCTTTCAGGAAAAAAAAAGTTTGTCCAAATCCGTTGAGAATTCGCCCGTGTACAGCATTTCCAGACATATATACATATATATATATATGAGGACAAAAGTTCAGTAACCTCTATAGACCGCGGAGCGGCCCTTCGGGCCGCTCCGCGGTCAAAAAATAAAACACTAAAATAAAAGGATCAAAGAAGGGTGAACCTGGTCATCTCTGAATCGAGTCTAATAGACAAGCCATCTGACCATACAGCCGCATTATTTACTTTCTTGACTTAGACGATATTAATTGCACAGAATTTCCATTGCACCTTGCCGATTGATGCCTTAAGTACAGGCCGATTGAATACCTACTATCGTCCATTGAATAGATGCGGAGAAGGAGAAGAAGAAGAAGGAGAAGGAGTTCGGACAAATGTTTTTGAGTGATTTTCTAATGATTGCTGCAAGATTTGGGCGATTTCTCGCGAGTTTTGGACAATTCGGTGATGCTCTTTCTAATGCAAAAAGAATCAGAATGATTGGATTCTTCTGTGAGGAGCAGGAGCCTTATCAATTTTAAGATCTAGCAATAACCCCGAAAACGTACACCTGGGTCGAAAAGAGGGGCTGGGCGCTGACGGTCGCGTTGCTCCCTCGCGCCAGCCCAATGTCTGGAAATGCTGTCCATGGGCAAATTCTCAACGGATCTTGACAAACTTTTTTCCTTAAAGAAAATGCAATTTTCGAGAGATCTGGAGTGGTGGAACGAATCCTGGGGCATTTGAAATATTACTTTTTTGGGTAGAAAGGTTGAAAAATGGGGTATGCTGAAAAATCGCGAATTCTTTACGGATTTGGACGGATATCAAAATTTACGGATATCAAAATTTAGGAAAGATCTCGAGGGGTAGATACGAAATTTGATCACTTGAAACATTGCTTTTTGGGGAAGAAAGGATAAATGGCGTATGCTGAGAAAAGGCTAATTCTCAACGGATTTGTACAAACTTTTTTACTAGAAAGGTAATAATATTTTAGGAAGATATGGAGGGGTAGACCCGGAATTTGAGCATTTGAAACATTACTATTTTGGGTATAAAGGTCGAATATGGGGTATGCTGAAAAATCGCGAATTCTTTACGGATTTGGACAAACTTTTCTTCCTGAAAGGTAATTAAAATATAGGAAGATCTGGAGGTGTGTAACCGGTGCCGGAACTGATTAAACGTTATTTTTCTGGGTAGAAAGTTTAAAAATTGGATATTCAGAGAAAAAGCAAATTCTCAACGTATTTGTACAAACTTTTTACTAGAAATGTAGAGGCATGCCCGCCCCCCTATAGGGGGGCCAGAGACGTCTGGATCCCCCTTATAGGGGGGCAGAGACACCCTGTCACTAGACTCCTATACGGGGGGGAGCCAGAGACACCGTCACTAGCCCCCCCCCCTATAGAGGAGGCCAGAGTCACCCTGTGATTTTTGGTTTCGGTACGTCTTACTGTTCACTCTGTTCCACCTTTCCTGGTCTTTTTTTGACACTGTTTTAGTTTAGTTTGTTTGCCTTAGCCGTTGGGCCGAGCCCCTTGCCTCTGGTGATCGTTGCCATTGGTTGAAGTTCCATTTCGTTGCCTTTGGGCCTGTTGTTTTGGCATTTTCTTTCCTTTAGTATTGTCTTTGAAGCATAGGCGATTCCCCGGGGAGATATGCTCACATTGCTTACATGGATTCGTGTTTCAGCGCTTGCACTCTTCTCTGAAAATAAAACTTCTTTGAAAGGAGCAGCCTCAGCCGCGCTTCTTTAACATCCCGTCAAGCTTTTCGATTCACTCACCTCCCAGTTCTACCCTTTTTGACGTTATTGATCAAAGATCCGAAACTCGCCTCTACTCGCCTCGCCCCGAATGCTCAAGCTCGTGCTAGCAATTATCTTCATATGTACTTTGTTTAGCTGTCCAGACATCCGCTTCATAATTGCGTCCTCTGTGCCGACAAGGAAGACTATTTACCATCCACAAAGCCAACATTAAAAAAGTATATGGTGCAAAGCGCAATAGGCGACAGCGGAGCGCATCCCCCTTTCACATTTCTTTCTTTCTTCCCTAAAACGTTATTACCTTTCAGGGAAAAAGTTTGTCCAAATAAGTTGAGAATTGCCATTTTTAAGCAAATCCCATTTTAAACCTTTCTACCCAAAAAAGCAATGTTTCAAATGCTCCAGGACCAGTTCCTCCCCTCCAGATTTTTCTAAAATGTTTTTACCTTTCAGAAAAAATGTTTGTCCAAATCCATTGGGAATTTGTCAATTCTCACCAAACCCCAATTTTAAACCATTCTACCAAAAAAAATAATGTTTCAAATGCTTCGGGACTGGTTCCACCCATCCAGATCTTTCTAAAATGCTTTAACTGTCGTGTATTACAGCAGGAACGTAGCAAGGATCTCTTTCATGGTGCACCGAAGGGAGAAAGTGGAGAAGGACAGTGGCAGGTTTACAGAAAAATGAACTAGGCACCGCTCTGCCCGCCGCATCAACTCAAGGTCAACGAAACTGGCTTCGGAAACGCCACGGCGCACCCGCAGGCGGCCAAGAAGAGGTGGAAGGGGATCACACCAATCAGCTCAAGCAGGCAGAGGAACTGGACCTCGTATTCTAGGCTACAAGCAGTAGAATGAATCAGGAAGGGAGATCATCAGATCCAACGTGGCGGAGGCAATGGGGCTGACACAGTGAAGCGGAGCCAGGTTGATTGTCTGGAGTCTTGCGGGGACCGCAGCGTTCTGGCCATACTGGAATCGCTGGAAAGTAGATGGATCAAGCTCATAGACGGTACCCAATCAAGGCATCTTCTCAGACTCAAACTCTGGTTCCGCAAACGTAGACGTTCCCTCCATTCCTGGGCCTTTCTTTGGACGTCTGTTCCACACAAGGTATAGGCGAGAGGTCCAGAAGAGAAGAGTCCCAGTAGAGATGACGGCAAGAACAACTACGATGATCTTGATGATCGGCTTGACGAGGTGCAAGCTGAGGCCGTTGATTCCCACCAGGAAGTCTTGGCTAGTTCTTGGAACCCTTTGCACAGAGTGTCAACAATGCCTCCCACCAATAGTCCACATGCTTTGAGGTCTTGGGTTGTGCTGTTGGGACAGAGAAGTAGTTAATCAGTCCTTTGAGGTTCGTTTCAAATGCAGGCAGGTTTGACAGTGTCATACAGGAGATTGGGCAGTGGATGTTGAACAATGGCTTGCCATTGAAGTTTTCTTCCAAGGTTTATGAAGAAATAAGTGAGTCTGACTGGTCTGGAGGCTGGGTCCGATGTGGGAGGGCCCTTGGGAGAAGAGGGACTCGGAATTGGGTAAACAGGCATAGTCGATTTGGGTGACTTCTGAGTCCAATGATACTGTTGCTATCTTCAGAGTTAGGAAGGAAGGAGTAGCAATCTGTAGTGGCCATCAGTTGAAGCAGCAGTTATGTGATGGTTGGAGTGATTATGGTGGCAGAAAGTCAGCATTGTAGGTCGAGGGAGAGTTGAGCTCGATGTGGTCTGTTCAGTACTAGCCACCGGCGATGCATCAAATAACGGTTCCGGCCATCAAAGCACTGCTCCACTATCCTGTGGGACTCAATGGGGATGCAACTACCATGGGGTTGTAAGACGTGGGTCCAGTTTTGGTATCTGAAGCTGTGTAGGCAAACTCCAAGGCAGTGGTTGATCTTGATGACAAAGTCCCATCGTCGTGTGTCTGTTGCCGGTTCCTCCTGTGCTGCGAGATAGGAGCTGGGGTTCCCATTGAGTGCTGGTGGACCGGTGTTGATTGCCTTGGAGCCGGAGGAATTGGTGGCCTCTTCTCGCCTCCGCCTCTCTTCTGCCCACACTGGACCCCTCTTCGTGTCTTCTTTGAGCCAGTTGAGCACGCATTGATGGATTGCTCTCTGTATGGGATTGATTCCGTCAAAGTCAATCATCCATGGTGGATGTGGAAGACTCAGGATCCCGTTTGCCAGTTGGTCCATCCAAGGAGAGCTGGCGTAGTGATCCTTGAGGCGGATGGTTGGGAGGGGGCCAGAGAGTTTGCCAATGGCCTTCCAGAATTTGGCGGGAGAGAAGGAAGTGCCCATGCGGCATCAAGAAGAGAGTTGTACTTCCGCCAAGCGGTATTGGCGGGGCCTGAGGAAGTTGAAGACCATCCATTGAGGGACTTCCTCAAAGTTGCAGAAGTCAAGGATGAGAGCCTTGTTGTCCAAGCACATCCTCTTGAACATCAGCAACATCGTCCTCAACCTGGTGCCGTGCAAGCTCTGCAGCACTAGCTTGTCCGTGGAGATGTGTTGAAAGTAGTTCATGAGGTGTGGTATCTCTGCATTTGACATCTGGTCAGTGATTCTGAGTGTGGTACCAAATGTGCTCCTTGTCAGGCTTGCTTGCTTCTGTTTCTTGATTTGTCATGTTCCATTTGGCTGCGGGTCTAGAGAAAGCAACTTGAATGGTGTTTTGTCTTCCTCCGCATCCCCCAGGATGGCCTTGTCAATGAATTTCTCCAGTCTGACTTCCAGTTTATTCTGCGATGTCACTGTCAGTGAGCGGAACTGGACCTTGACAAGGTCTCCCAAGGTGCACTGTCCACGAGGTGATGCCATTTGTGGCACACAAGACAAGCACAGCAAGGCTGTGTCTATCTAGGCGTTGTAGGACCAGTTCCAGTATCTCATTTGGCAGATCGTTGAGTGCGAGTGATGTTGCTGTCAGCGCAGCTGCAGGGGATGGGTACTGTTCATCCTGTCCCAGCTGGGCTCCGGATGTGGAAAGTAGGGCTATTGGGGCGTTGGCATCCTCTGCTACATCCGCGGTGGCTAGGAGCTGTCTCTGGTTGAAGCAGAGCTTCTGGTAGTGGCGCTGAAGTGCTGGCCAGCAATCATTGTCTGGGGAGAGTTGTTCCAGCTGATTTTCAATTAAAATGATTGCAAGACCCATGTGTGTCCTATTAGCATAGTCTCAATGAAGGGGGAGTGATGAATGCACCTGCAGCCGGTCGTTGGTGGCGCTGTTCCCCGCAGGACTGTCTTTGGTAACAGTGAGTGGTCTATGGCCACTAATGGTTCCGTGGTCCATCCGCGCTGCCTCTAGGAGGACATAGGCTTTGCGGTAGAGAATGTCGTACAATTCCATGAACTTTGTGAGTTCCTTGCTTTTGTCATTGTGGACTAGGAGGTTGCTCACGTTTGTTGGATGGAAGACTCCCTTGACCACGAGTTGATCCATGATGGAGCACCAAGAGATGTTGTTGGCGTGGGTGCAGTTCGGGCAACAATAGGTTGTGGAGTTGTTCTCCAGCAGCCGTTTACAGACTTTCACAAGAAATCCGGCATCCGACGGTCCTAGGATGGGTCCTAGATCCTCCTGAACGCATGCCAGGCATTGATGTCTTGGGCAGTTGCTGCATCGGACCCTGTCCGCCGGGGTGACAACCTCAATGCACTGGTTGCAAATGGAGACCGCAGAGGTTAGGATCATGGACATGATTGCATCGGCGTCTTTGTGATCCGGTGTGGTAGGTGTAGCCACCGGCAAGCCCATTCAGTTTCCAGCTACAATCAGGTTCTACCTTAGTTTCCTTGTTAACTTGGAGGTTGCAATGCGCGGGTGATGCCACAAAGAGGTGGTGATAAGAGTAGGCCTATGGACAAGATATCGTTGGTCTTGTCCAGGCCTTACCCCACTCGCCGCTCAGCTGTGTTTCCTGGCGTTCTCGTAACAATGCAGGGGTTTCCCTTGTGATAATGACGAAAGGTTGCTGAATGCATGCTCTCGCTGATGGTGCCGGATCTGATGTCATTACACCCCCCTTTCGTGGTCGTGTAGTCCGCGGTGCCTTGGGCTGATATTAATCTCCTGCTAGAAAGACTCCCTCAGGACATGGTTGGCTCCCCTCTGGCAGAGAACAAAGTGCCAAGTATAGGGAGAGGAAGGAAGGAGGGTAGGGGTGGGTGAGGAGGGACTGCTGGTGATGGGTGGTCTCCTCCGCGCACTTCCTCTTTAGGCTCCTTCCTCGCATCCCAGGCTCTCCATTGTCACTGGGAGGAGTAGAGCTGGTGGAACCCTAGCCTATCAGCCTGGTTCACCTTCACTGCAGATGCGGAGCTGGCTGTATATAATGCAGTTGGTCTCTGACTTGACCGGGGAGCAGTTAATCAAGTCCAAGGAGGGGATCCTAGTCTGGTTAATGCTGTGATCGGTGTACGCAGCCATGGGCCCCACTGCGGCGCTCGTCTATGAACTGAGGATCCCTTGAGTAATGGAGCTTCGATTCCTCAATTGTGATGTTGAGACTGGAGTATCGTCACTCAGTCTTCCCCTTTGCTGAAAGCTATGCCCTTGTTCACTTCCTTCTGTTCGGATCAGGGAAGCTGCTCCTTCTGACTCATGTCCTTGCTAGTACAGGTTCATGAAGCAAGTTATTGAGAAGATAGCAGGCATTGAGTTCACCGTAAATGGGATGCAGTGTGCGCCTCTCTGGACAGTGATGGAATTCACTGTCATGCTTCCAGACGTCTGCTTGGGACAACTGCGGCCAGGTCCCGAGGCAGGCATTTCCCAACCAGTGGAAAACAGGACTACAGGGCCCTCAAAAGATGGGTGCATGATGTCAGTCAGTCTACGTGACTAGGCAGGAATGCCGTCGGATCCTCCCAATGTGCCACAGCTGTCAGTTCATCCTTTTCCTGTCTTGATTGTCAGGTTTCTTCTGGTTGCTGCATGTTTCTTGTCAGCAGTCTCCGTTGAGGACACTGGGTTGCGGAGGAGGAGCTCCAGGAAGGGGTTCAGGTGTTCCTGCACTTTCAGGTCTTGTCTATGTGTCGCGATGAACTTCCTAGCCGGACAAGGCTGGGTCTTGAGTCTTGTATGTCTCTCTATGTCTAGATGATGAGATAGGTCTGAAAGGAATGGTAGGTGGACGACTCCAAGGCCATTGCTTGGAAGATGAGGTCCTGAGATTTATAGTGGTGGCCAATGGTCGTGCTGCTCCAACTATCCCTGGTGTCCTCGAGGATCAGCTCCCTCTTGTCGGAGACTGTGGACTCAATGACCAATGGCGGGACGGGTCCTGTCTTCTTGGTGTTTGAGTCATTAGGGTCTCCCACCATCCGGTGGGCTGCAAGGTAGGACGATTGGCAGAGTCCCGCTCCTCCCTTGTCTCCTGATTGATGATGACTGACTGAAGGCAGGAGGGGTGCCTTAAGTGATGTCGGCTTCTCATGGAACGGGCTGAGCATTAATCCTTCTCCCTGTGCTAGGCAGACAGTGCTAGGCGGATGGTGCTCTGCCTGGTCCCACTAGCTGGAGCAGTGTAGTGCTTCGTTCTTCTGTCAGTTGGCGGTTGGGTAGGCGGGTGGGTACTGTCTGCCTTCCCGGCAGCCGGACTGATGGTGACTGTGGGAGGGAGCGGTGTGAGCTATAGGACATCGACATGACATGGCTAAGTGGCGTTGCTGGGCATTGGGTGGTCAAAAGCTAGTTGTCTGGTGCAAGTAGCAGAAGTCAGAATTGACGTGCCTTCGGCTGGACCAACTGGCTGTTGAACAGATGTGTGGCAGTTCCACCGCTTGACTGATCCATGAGTCGTATTAAGTGTATGTGACCACAACAACCTGGATCTTTGCAACGATGGTGAATCAGTTGGGGCTTCAGTCTTCAGCAAAGTTGATTGGTTGGTAAGCGGATGATCTCTAGTTGTGTCTTCTGGCAGGTGGACATCTAGATGCCTCTGCAAGCATGCGCCTATGTTGGCTAGCGCGGCCGGGAGTTGCCTCACTGTTCTCAGTTTTGCTCTTCTTGTTGGGAATGAAGAAGGAGAGAAGGGAAAGATTGGCAGATCCTTGTAGAGAGCCAATCTGGTGGTGGCAATTTTGGGTTGGCAGTGCAAGTCCTTGATGACCAGGCGGAAGCTGTGAGACAAGCTCTCCAGGGTCTCCCTTAACTGGAGTGGAACTGGAGTGTAACCAGCGTCATACTGAGTGGAAGTGTGAAGTGGCTTGAAGGGTTGTCAGAGTTTTGTATCGGAGTGTGGCGGCTCTGAAGAGGCCAAGCTTCACAACCCTAGGCTGGGTCATGCAGTGGCTGACGTAACAGACAATGACAAAGCTGAGCGTAGACTGCTCCAGGCTGATGATCGTGTCTGTAGGAAAGTGACTGCCGCTGCGTAGGACGAGGCTGGTAGGCAATGTGTTTGAAGTGGAAGTGGCTGGTGGCCTTATTGTTGAAGGTGGGCATGAACCAATGTAATCCCAGGTGTCCCGGTCATCAGAGCCGAAGTTGAACGGGTTGCAGATGTGGACGTCCACCCAGTGGCAGTGGAGGCTGCATTGATACCATTCATGATTACGTGTCAGTAGTTGTCTTGGCCAGAGTGGAACGATGGAGAGGTGGGGCAGGCTGCCTCTCACCGATACGTTGATTGGCGAGAATTAGAACTGCAGTTGCGCCTATGTCAAGAAAATACTCATGATCCATCACCTTTGCATGCCAAAAATACTCACCATCCGTCACCCCAGTGCTGGACTGCTGTCACTGGATGCACTGGACGGCAGGAGGCTGCTCATTAGAGTACACAACAGTACACATCCGTCATGGAGACAGGTCCCCATCCTCTCTAACAGCAGACTTGTCAGGATGCAACTATGATCAGGGACACTGCCACTTGAAGGCTACCAAGGCTAGGGCACTTTGGAAAATAGACCACTCAGTTTGATGTCCCATCCTACCCTTCAAAGTAGTCCAGGGGACAAGGGTGGGAGCCACCTTCCTCAGTCAGGATGAGTATTTAGCCCTCACCTTCCACCAGGAGCCCCCTGCACCCCCAGTAGCCTGCGCAGTGAAGGCCAAGCGCAGTGACCAGTGGAGGTCAGCAAGAAGCCTACCAACTGGACCTACCACCAAGTGCCCCGCACCATGAATCCTAGGCAAGCCTCACAAAACACCCTCAAAGTAGGACAAGAGTTGTTAGGGGTTGTCACTGAGGAGTTCCTGGCAGGCAGGCTACAGGCCATCTGGACAGACATGCAGGCAATGACCAGGAAGGCGTTCCTGGTAAATGCCAGGGCCACATGTCAGATGGCTCAGCTGAGCACCCTAAATTATAAGACACTGCTCTTGGCGCAGCCAAAGTGGCTGCTCAGGCAGGTGCTAGGACAACCAGTACAGGCTGAGATAATGGGACCCTATATCAGGATTAGGAGTTGCCATGAGGTGAGGGATAGTGCGTTCCAGTTCATTGAATCACAACAATGCTGGAAGGGAGCAGTACCCCTTACCTACAAGGTGGGAGATAGGAAGGGCCAGGGGTACCTGGCCACTGATAGCAATGAAATTAGGACCCTCCCTCCCTTGGAGCTGTGCACCCTTGGCCGTACACACTTGGTACAACTGAGTAATAGGACAGTCTGGGTCCACACTTCCGGGGAAGTGAAGGAAGCCCACTTAGAAGACACCCCATCCCTTCCAGGACCAATGCAACCAGAAACCCTGGAGTTGCATCAGAAAGACCCCATCTTCCATGCTTACTTTGCTTATGGCTTAGACAGCTTGAGACAGACCCTAACAGAGGGTACCCTAAAACATGCAGCCATTATCCAGCATGCAGCACAACTACACTTCCTAGACCCCAATGGGAAAGGAAAAATCAATGTACGCCAGGTTTCTGGCGGGTTGTAGCACCTTCTAGTAGCTAGCTGAAAGTGGCTGCTATAGTTGAATCAGAGAGTGAGAGCCTCTGATTTTTAGTGCTGCAAGTGGCTTGTGCCGTCTGAACAGAATTGAACCATTAGGACTCCTTAACCCTATCCAGAGGCCTTCTGCTGCAAAATAAGATTGCTGGCAAGACAGAATCTAGCAGCAGGAGTGAGGGTGAGCTGAAGATGCCACCTTTGACTCTCACAGCCCAGAGTTCTCAGCAGTTTTGCTTCCCAAAACAGGAGCAGAAAGCTCCAAGAGTTGCCATCAGCATGGCCATCAGCATCAGTTGCCATCAGCATGCTTTGTTTTACAAACCTGCCTGCCATGAACTTGCATCCCTAGACCGGAAGGGTTCCAGTAGCAAGGAAAAGCCTAGCTCATCAAAGGCTCCAGAGGGCGAGTGCCGCTGGTGCCGGAAAAAAGGCCATGATCTAACAAATTGTTGGACGCTGAACCACTTCATGTGGAAGGTAGAGCTAAAAGGCTCACCTGCTTCATTCTTCTCACAAATGCTCAACGATTATATTGCTTGGGTGCCTTTCTCTTCCCACTTCCTCTCAGCCTCAGAGACAAGCTCCAATGCAAGGGTCTGAGGAAATGAGGGGAGGAGGGAGAGGATTCAGGTCAGGAGGGCAAGGCCAAAGAGGGGCGTCAACAGTCCGCCAGGCTGGAGCTCTCAGCTTTACAGAGGAAGAATTGATGGAGCAGGTGCAGGAACTTGAAGGCTTTGAGATATTAGCAGAGGCTGACAATGATGCTTATGAGTATGAGGAGGGCCCGGAAATACTGGAGGAAGGGGAGGGGGGCAAGGATTATGTCTTGCTCGAATAACTAGGCCTAGGACTTGGACAGCTAATGTGTTTGCATTGAAAGTGGTTTTGGGAGCAAAGATCCTGGCCTACACTAGACAATTGCTAGTGCATTGCTGTGTTGCAATTGTTGGATTCAAAATTCATTTGAAATTCTTGAAATTAATAAAATTGTTAAAATTTTGTTGAAAATAGATAAAATTTGGCAAAATTGAAGAATAAAAAATAAAAAATGCAGTGTAGTGCTTCGTTCTTCTGTCAGTTGGCGGTTGGGTAGGTGGGTGGGTACTGTCTGCCTTCCCGGCAGCCGGACTGATGGTGACTGTGGGAGGGAGCGGTGTGAGCTATAGGACATCGACATGACATGGCTAAGTGGCGTTGCTGGGCATTGGGTGGTCAAAAGCTAGTTGTCTGGTGCAAGTAGCAGAAGTCAGAATTGACGTGCCTTCGGCTGGACCAACTGGCTGTTGAACAGATGTGTGGCAGTTCCACCGCTTGACTGATCCATGAGTCGTATTAAGTGTGTGTGACCACAACAACCTGTATCTTTGCGACAATGGTGAATCAGTTGGGGCTTCAGTCTTCAGCAAAGTTGATTGGTTGGTAAGCGGATGATCTCTAGTTGTGTCTTCTGGCAGGTGGACATCTAGATGCCTCTGCAAGCATGCGCCTATGTTGGCCAGCGCGGCCGGGAGTTGCCTCACTGTTCTCAGTTTTGCTCCTCTTGTTGGGAATGAAGAATGAGAGAAGGGAAAGATTGGCAGATCCTTGTAGAGAGCCAATCTGGTGGTGGCAATTTTGGGTTGGCAGTGCAAGTCCTTGATGACCAGGCGGAAGCTGTGAGACAAGCTCTCCAGGGTCTCCCTTAACTGGAGTTTGAGGCCAGCGTCATACTGAGTGGAAGTGTGAAGTGGCTTGAAGAGTTGTCAGAGTTTTGTATTGGAGTGTGGCGGCTCTGAAGAGGCCAAACTTCACAACCCTAGGCTGGGTCATGCAGTGGCTGACGTAACAGACAATGACAAAGCTGACTGCTCCACGCTGATGATTGTGTCTGTAGGAAAGAGACTGCCGCTGCGTAGGACAAGGCTGGTAGGCAATGTGTTTGAAGTGGAAGTGGCTGGTGGCCTTATTGTTGAAGGTGGGCATGAACCAATGTAGTCCCAGGTGTCCCGGTCATCAGAGCCAAAGTTGAACGGGTTGCAGATGTGGCTGTCCACCCAGTGGCAGTGGAGGCTGCATTGATACCATTCATGATTACGTGTCAGTAGTTGTCTTGGCCAGAGTGGAACGATGGTAGGTGGGGCAGGCTGCCTCTCACCAATACGTTGATTGGCAAGAATTAGAACTGCAGTTGCGCAGAGGTAAGCCTTGGAGGCCGGTAATCAGAGATAGGACCATGCTAACCGTCTATCCAGAAATTTTGTCATATTTTGTCGTACATGAAAAGATTTTTGAAATTTTTCCTGTATTTTATATAGACGGGAGAAAAATTTCAGGGAGATGGTTAGTCGTATCCTGTTTGTTGAAACATGTTTGTCAAAATACGACAAAATACAACAAAATATTATGATAAAAGGTTTGAGGCTGAGGAAGATATAAGGCTGAGTTTTGAGTTTGAAGCAAAGGAGACCTCCCCCGTCCCTATGTTGAAGCATGGGAGTCCTCCCCCGTCCCTATGTTGAAGCATAGGAGGCCTCCCCTGTCCCTATGTTGAAGCATGGGAGGCCTCCCCCGTCCCTATGTTGAAGCATGGGAGGCCTCCCCCATCCCTATGTTGAAGCATAGGAGGCCTCCCCCGTCCCTATGTTGAAGCATAGGAGGCCTCCCCCCTCCCTATGTTGAAGCATGGGAGGCCTCCCCCATCCCTATGTTGAAGCCTAAGGAGCATTTCCTTACGTATGAAGACTTAGGACATAGGAGGCCTCCCTCGTCCCTGTGTTGAAGCATAGGAGGCCTCCCCGTCCCTCTGTTGAAGCATTGGAGGCCTCCCCCATCCCTATGTTGAAGCCTAAGGAGCATTTCCTTACGTATGAAGACTTAGGACATAGGAGGCCTCCCCCGTCCCTGTGTTGAAGCATAGGAGGCCTCCCCCGTCCCTATGTTGAAGCATAGAAGGCCTCCTCCGTCCCTACGTTGAAGCATGGGAGGCCTCCCCCATCCCTATGTTGAAGCCTAAGGAGCATTTCCTTACATATGAAGACTTAGGACATAGGAGGCCTCCCCCGTCCCTGTGTTGAAGCATAGGAGGCCTCCCCGTCCCTATGTTGAAGCATTGGAGGCCTCCCCCATCCCTATGTTGAAGCCTTAGGAGCATTTCCTTACGTATGAAGACTTAGGACATAGGAGTCCTCCCCCGTCCCTGTGTTGAAGCATAGGAGGCCTCCCCGTCCCTATGTTGAAGCATTGGAGGCCTCCCCCATCCCTATGTTGAAGCCTAAGGAGCATTTCCTTACGTATGAAGACTTAGGACATAGGAGGCCTCCCCCGTCCCTGTGTTGAAGCATAGGAGGCCTCCCCCGTCCCTATGTTGAAGCATAGGAGGCCTCCCCTGTCCCTATGTTGAAGCATTGAAGGCCTCCCCCATCCCTATGTTGAAGCCTAAGGAGCATTTCCTTACGTATGAAGACTTATTTGATGTAATAGGAGTCACTTTTGGTCGATATGCAGGCGGTAGCAGCGGAAAGGCATGGGCTGAGCATGGCCATTATTTCGAGGAAGCCAATAAAACGTCTGGGAGCATTGAGCATAGCCAAGAGGAGGGGAGGGGACACAGCAGGCCAGGTCAGAGCAGGGGCATTGTTCACAAAAAGTCCAGCACCAGTTTATCAATCTGCTCCATAGGTGATGATTCGAATGCAATTAGGAAAGGTCTAGCATGATAGAGTAGGATGTTTCTTCAAATGTGCATCTTATGGCGGTGAGAGGTGAGATTGTGCTTAGAGCCAGTCCAGAAAGGGCATTTGGGGCACTGGTAGGTGTCAGTTCTTTGCCGGACTTTTCACATTGCCGGAGAGTTTGTTTTTTACTTGTAGTTTTCGTAGCGACCGATAGGGAGCTACTACGACTACCACCATAAGTCGTGTGCGACCAAGGACTGACAATAGTACCAGGAGTAGGGCATAGCCGGCACAAGAACTTCAGAAAAATTGAAAAAACTAAATGTCCGGCAAAGTGTATTGTCCGGCAAAGTACTGGAGGGCACTGGTACGGCCACTCCGCTCTG
>JASANA010006289.1:0-14554 GCA_030248095.1 Ptycholaimellus sp. GST1_10
ACCCTCCTTGAATATGGTCACATTATCAGACTTGTTATAATCAATGAATAATTTCAATTGTTGAAACTTTTTAGGGGATACCTCTAAACGTCTAAAACTGATTAAGCGGCGGCTAATGAGCAAAGAACATCTGCTGCGATGGGCGTTAGTCGACCTTCTCTGGACCTATCCACTTTTGTCTTACAAAGAAATTGACGTGAGTATTTATCCATTTTCGTTTTTCTTCTTCCTTCCTCTTCCTTCACCCGATCCTATGCCAGGAACTGCGAATCGAGATTCAAGTGGAGTTCATTCGGGGCGTCTTAGAAATGAGAGGACTGGATGACATAAGCCGGGAGCGTCTAGTTCAGAAACTGACAGACATTAAATCTTACTACGGGCGCCCTAGAGGCAATCTCTCTGCTTTCTATGCCTCCATACCAAGACTCCGCTCCTCCTATTCTACCAGCAAATTGCTGCGAATCGGTATTGCAGTGCCAGTCATTCATGATTCAATAAACCACAAGTTGTAGCTAGAGCATTCGAATCTGACCAGCGGGCTTTTTACGACAAGATAATTTTACGAAAGTCTCTAACCCGCCAGCATTGGGCCCGCGTCCTCTTCCACATGGATCATCATCGCCTCGACTTTCCTCGTGCTTTCTTCATCACCGGTCTCCTGACATCTTTCCTTTTCTCATCCAATAAAGCCCGGTGTTTCAGCTGATAAATTGGGCTTCGAGGACAGCCTGGTGTTGAGTCTTGCTCGCTTTCACCCACCCATGGCGCATTCTGCCTATCCAACCCCGGTCCGCTACGGCCTGCTTGGTTGCAATGCCTCTTGGTCATAGGCTTGATTGGAGCTGCTAGGTGCAGGAGCAACCTTGGGCCACGAGTTCACGCATGCGCTCAGCAATCGCCTGCTTCGGCCTGGAGCTGTTATTCGCCCTGCGGCTAGAGAGGCGCTTTTGCAACGAGCTTATTGCATCAAGGCTTCTTTTCATTTTCCAAGCATTCTTTCCAAGAAAGAATTGTTTAATTTTTTTAGTCGCATACGGCTGACAGAAATTATTGAAAATTATCAAATTGGCTGTTACCAACATTGCATGGCATTTTGTAGGACTACGTGGATAGTGAGTGTAGAGCTGACGAGGTGTGTAGGAACAGCAGCGTTACCTGGAACGAGGACATGGCAGACGCTGGCATCCGCTGGGCTTTTCAAGCCTTTCTCAAAACCCAGCCTAGTTTACTGCCCATTAAACAAACTCATCCATTCCTCCTTCTCCTTACAGGCATTGGCGAGCAGAAGATGTTCTTTTATGCCTATGCAAGCCAGTACTGCGAAGATGGACGAAATGTTCTGGAGCCGGAGCAGCATGCCACTTCAAGTTGCTATTATTCGCCTTTGTTGCAGTGATGATGGGTTTATGCCAGGACTGCGAGTGGACGTTCCTTTGGCACTGTACTCTGAATTTTCTCGAGTATTCCAGTGCCCACCCGAAAGCGGCATGAACACGGCCTCCCTCAACTGTTCATTCCTAGATTGAACCTTTTATTGGTGCTTCTGGCACTTCGGCACACAAATCGACCGTTCTCTTCGCTCAAGCCATAAAGTAAATGATATCATGGAGCTTTGATTTGCTGAGTCAGAGAAGTGTAGGCGGACACGTGGACAGAAGAAAGCGTCAGTTTGAAAGAAAGTGCCTTGACGTCAGATTGGACGGAAGGGGTGACAAAGAAGGTAGGTGTGGAGAGAGGAAGGCTGAGAATGTGGGCTGAGGTCTGCCCAGGCCTGCTTGGCGTGAAGGCGTGGGGTCAAATGAAATCCGCGAGGCAAACAGCACCGCAAACAGCGCACAAGCCAGGCCTTTAAAAGTCAACGCCGCAGCGTTTGCTCAGCCTCATAGCAGCTCTCCGGCTCTTATCAACCATTCCCCCTCCCGCCTCCTCCACTCCACCCCTCCTCCCCTATCCCCTGCCCTTCCTATCCAATCTAATATCCCCGCTACTATCAGCTAGGATTTCAGGCATGTCCGCCACGGTTGGGATGACTCTGCTTCTTTTCACTGCCGCCTTCGCTCAAGTAGTCTCATCTGCACCAACGACAGCCAGTGAACCGCAGAGCAAAGTGGCCTCCTAATCCCACTGCTTTTCCTTCATCCAGAAAGGCCTATTTGAGCTGGACTCGATAGTGCAGCAGCTGGCGGCAGTCAGCGAGCAGCTGGCCGAACTTCGCCAGTCTCACGAGGTTCTCTCTCCAACTCTTCTAATCCCTCAAAGCTGCCGCCTCCTTCAGGACCCCGACGCTACAGCGCTGGCAGCCCTGCAGAAGCGGATGCCGGAGATCAACTTCCGGAAGCGGATGCCGGAAATCAACTTTCGCAAAAGGATGCCCCAGATCGACTTCCGCAAACGTATGCCCGTCATCAGCCTCAAACGCAGCGCGGAGGCCGCCGACCCCGAGGGACGCTTTCTCGCCTCCCCCGTCCTACCCCTCGTCTTCAAACGCGCCGGTTTTCCTGAGCCCCTGTCCATGTCGTCCTGCCGTTCTTTTCCATCCCCTCTTCTCTAAACCTGCCTCCAATCTCGTAAACTAACCTGGGGTTCTGAAGGCTGGTCACCGCTGAAGCGAGCCTGGCAGCCGCTGAAGCGTGCCTGGGCCCCGCTTAAGCGGACTGATCCTGCCTCCTACAGAGTCCTCCTCCACGACTCTCCAGAGCTGCAGCAGCAATGTAGAAGCCTTTCCTACCGTCTTTGAATGAGCTTTGACACCTCCTGCCTCCCGTTGAAGTGCTGGAGGTGCTGGAGGAGCACTTGGCCTCTGACCTGCAGACGGCCTCGGACTACGGCCTGGATGCCTCTCAGGCGCTTGCCCATCTAGCCGGTCAATTGATGCCTTTCTCTTCATCAAAGATTCAGAATGGAAGGATGGACTTGCTAGGATGAGGGCCAGAAGGGCAGCCTCTATTTTGATCTCCTCGCCGCTTCCTTCAATGCCCGGTTAATGCGCCAGAATTCTTGTGATTCATTTGCTTTATGCTTTTGTCGCCTGTGTCTTTTTGTTAAGGCCATAGGCATGTGAACAATGTCAACGTTGACAGCGGCAAACGCATCATATGCCTGCAAACTCCTCCTATCATTGCGAAGTGGTGACGTCCAAGCAGGCGGCTGTGTAGAGACGGAAAATACACTGGGCAGGGAACGATGATGCAGAGGCTGTAGCACAGGAGGCAAAATGCCCCGCTGGGCCGGGGCGCCTAGTTGCATCAGATCGGCACCGATGTCGCTACCGTCAAGAAGTCCGTCACCACCGTCAAGGACTCCATCAACCTTGTCAAACCCAAAATCTACCAAATTGAAAAAAAAACGTCAAAACGCTGAAAGAAACACAAATTTCGCTTTTAGGTAATATTCTTTGAGAGTTTTTGTTTACACAGTTTGAACCCGCGATAATTTTTAGAAACTGTGACAGTGCACAGAATTGGAACGAGAGAGGAGCTTCGAATGATGCGCAACTAAGTGCACTCAGTTTTTTCAAGAAGTCCTTTTACTTTGATGATTTGAAAAAACTGACTTCATTTTTTCCAAAACTTTATTAATATCGCTCAAACTGTAATCATTACAATTCCATATTGATGTTCTCAGAAAAATTTATGCATGGCGCATATTAATGGTTTACATTCACAAGGTATTCTCGGCTGTTGCCAAGATGCGCGGCCTTTTACTAAGTAATAATCTCATGCTTCGTTGCTAAATTTTCCAAATGCTATGCCTTCTAATCAAATGATATGGCTGACCATAATAACCACTGAATTTATGCTTGTTCAAATTTTTTTTCAAAATTTATGATTGTTCAAATTTTTGAAACATCAAGATTTAAGGTTTTTGGCCATACATCGACATATAATAAGTATTCTTCATAAATCCCTTTTAACAGCTTCAAGGTACCGCCTCAACAAACGTACCTGCCAAAATTGAGCTGATTTTATTGAAAAACCAGCGATTAATGGATGTTCGAATTTTTGAAACATCAATATTTTGGATTTTTGCCCATAAATCATTAAATAATCAATTTTCTTAAAATTCTTTTTCCCAACTTCAAGATGTCATCATGACAGACGTACAAACCAAAATTCAACTGATTTCATTGAAAAACACTGGATTTATGGATGTTTGAATTTTTGAAACATCAAGATTTTAGGTTTTTGTTCATAAATCGGGAAATAATAAAATTTTTTAAAATTCCTTTAAAGCAGTTTCAAGATATTACCACGACAGGGGTATATGCCAAAACTCAACTGATTTTATTGAAAAACCATGGTTTTATGCATGTTCAAATTTTTGAAACATCAAGATTTTGGTTTTTTGACTATAAATCAAGAAATAATAAATATTTCAAAAATTCCTTTTGCCAGCTTCGAAATGTAACTTAGACGGACGTACCTGCCAAAATTCAGCTAATTTCATTGAAAAACCAATGATTTATAATTTTTCGTATTTTGAAACATCAAAAAATTGAGTTTTGGGCGAAATTCAAAAAATTACGCCAAGCACCAAAAATGGTCCCGAGGCACCGCCTAGGCGGACCTTCATGCAAAAAATCAGCCAATTTCGTTGAAAAACCGCGGAGTACGGGCCTGGGACACACACATATATATATATACTAGTAATATTGGTGAGTGGCCGCGCTTCGCGCGGCCACAATCTGCAAGTTGCTGCAGAGCAGAAAAATTTATAGAACAGTGTAATGATAAATTCTGCAAGTTTCATTTACAAAATTTGCTAAGTCAATTATCTCAAATCTGCGAAAATTCATGAATGATTTCAATTGGGTTTCACCCACTTTAAAATTGCATCATGGAGGTGTATGTACAAGTATATAAAGTGATTGCTCATTATAGCTCGCTGATTGCATGGATGCATGGATGCACATGGTAAGACAACTTACACCATGGCAAGCTTACTCCATAGTTAGACAACTATTGCAGCTGCACTGATCACATTGCCTCATATTCCTTCTAAATGCTGCCTTAAAACATCAGCTCCCTGAGTAGACCTGAAATCTCGAAAATTGACTTTACTCAATGAGGTTTTTTAGAAATATCTTAATCTAAAGTTGAAAAAGTAAATCAGTGGTCCTAAAGAGAATTGTTTTGCCTTGAATTTAAAAAAAAGTCCGCCAAGAATTGTTGAAAATTGGCTGAGCAATGAAGTTTCAAAGTTGAAAAATGTTGAAAATTAGCACATTTTCGACGATTTCTTTATTTTCTAGAGTTCAGGGACAGGTGCAGCGATATGCCAGAGATGGTTCAATCCAAGATCTATCCAAAATGGTATCACATGCCAGGATAGGTGGAGAATCCAGTCGGCCCGAGGTACCCTCCAAAATGGGGTCACGCACATATAATAAGATATATGCGGACAGACGGACGCAAAAATGGGGTAACTGCTTAAGCTGGCCTTGGCCGCCCGCCGCTTCGGGCAGGGCGCCAGAGCTCCTCCGGCCTCCGGGCACGGGTGCTACGGCCCCTACGCTTCGCCTAGCATGCTTTGCATGCTAGGCTACGCTCCGGGGCCTCCGCACCCATGCCCTCCGGCCTCCGGAGCTCTGACTGCCCTGCCCTTCGCGGCAGGCGGCCTTCGGCCGCGCAAAAAAATAGGAACATCCTCTTCGCTATGACTTGATCCCTGCTGGCCTTGGTGAACGATGGATTTCCTTGTCAATAATTTATCGAGCCCACCAAATGGTTGGTCTTTGTTTGAACCTTACTGGCATGTGTGGCTAATGTTCCATTAATGCTAATTTTCATGGAGCCATACTGACCAAGACAAAGCAGTGACGCCCTCATCAGTTTTCTCTGTGCACAACTTGCCTAGGCGATAGATATGGGCATAGGAGACCGAGTCAGCGCCTATTGTGTTGTTACAAGCAGCAGTTAAACACACATTGAAAGACATGCATCTTTATACCTCCAGACTTCGCGGGTGGGTGGCCTAGTGGTAAAGTTTCCAACATTACTCTAGGTTGTCCTGGGTTCAATCCCAAGCTCGCTTTCTGCTTCGATTCATCTCCAGCGTGATGATTATGCCACGCATTCTGCTTCGATTCATTCAGCGTGTGAATTCCACGCTTTCTGCTATTCAATGCGTGAGGATTTTTCCACGCATCATGGGTAAGCGTGTGACTTCCACGCTTATGTTTTGCTCTTGCTGGACTTTTTTTAACCCCACTGGCCAAGGAGATGTAGGCAATGCCACGGTTGGTCTTTTTTGAGCTCCACTGGCCTAGGTAAAGAAGGTTCTGCTCGCACTAGTTTTCATTGACCCCAACTGGAAAGATTGTCGCCCTCATCAATCTTCTATGAGCCACAATTGACCAGAAAATGAAGACTAAGTCTTCTATTAGGCCCCAGTGTTCTTGGCAAAGCAGGGCGCATGTCCCACATTCCAGGGAGGGCCAGAGACACCTTGTTACACCTTGTCACTTTTTTGAGCCCCACTGGCCTAGGTAGAGAAGGGGGGGGGGGCAAACAACCAACCAACTTTGCCTTAAAAACCCGATTGGTTTTTAGTGCCCGGCAAGCCAAAATAAAGCTCTTTTTACCGAAAATTCGACTACCATGAGCAGATGTATTTCTTTGACTTTAAGCTCGGGGCAGTCGATTTTTTTGCGCGGCCAAAGGCCGCCTGCCCAAAGCGACGGGTGGCCTAGGCCAGCTTAAGCAGTTACCCCATTTTTGCATCCGTTTTTCCAACGCCAAGTAGGAAGAGGGCAATATAAGGGAGCCCAAGGTGAGTAGGGCTTTGTATGTAGAAGATGGAGTGGAGTGTGGGAAGGCATTCCAGGGAGGGCCAGTCGGCCAGAGACACCTTGTCACTTGAAGAGCTACCAATCCTCGGCATCCAATCCTCGCCAGAAGGGATCAAAAGAGATCATCGAGAATCTCTGCTTTTTTCTAGAACAGTGTGGCTTAACAGAAGATGAGGAGGCTGTCCCCCCCCTCAAGTTTCCCCCCGTGGAGGTGTTCCGGCCCCCCAAGCGGCCCCCCACCCAAATTTTACCTATACCCACACACCCTGCGCTAACTCGTCTCGTCCCCTAGTTGATATGGCTAAAACTAAATGACAACAGGTGAAATTGTTTCTTGGGGGAAACTAGGCGTTAAAATCGACGCCTAGTTTCCCCCCAAGACTTTTGACGCCTAGTTCCCCCCAAGACATAAATTTCCCTGTTTAGACTAGGGGACGAGTTAGCGCAGGATTTGGCATAACATTATCAGACTTGTTAAATGCAATGAATGAATGTCTGTTTTCAGATTTTTGAACAAACGTTTTGAGAAAATCAATGTGTTTGGGAAATTTCAATTTTTCGTTTTATGGCGTTGATTAGGTTTTTAGATAAGTATTATAATTTTAGGTAGAAAATCTTAAAAAAAAAACTATTGGCACAGGTGTGTGCAGCTATTGTAGACGAATCGATCCATACCCAACTTGAGTACTTCTGGAAAAGAAATGAGTCTGAAATTTTAGTTTTATGAGAAAAATCGCCAAAAACTCCAATTTTTCGACCTCTAACTTGGCAGAGCTGTCCTGACCTGGATATTGAGTTTCGGCCCCAAGTATATTTATGAGTTTTACTTCCCACATACTGTACTGTTGATTTCCACCACAAATAAAGGGGTTCAAAAAACCATGGGTCTCCCATTCATGCTCCTCTCAAAAACCGCCTCTTAAGCAAAACAGAGATTTTCGTTGGTCGATTCCTTCTAGCCTACATAAATAAGGAGGTTATTGTGGACTACCTCCCTTGTCAAATAGGATTAAAGGTCAAATGCGTGCAGAACCATCTCCACCGATTTCCATTTTGTATTGATATGTTAATTGGGACTGAGTGTGTAAGTGTGCAACAGTAATAGGTTTCTTCAAAAGGCTCTTAGTTCAGAGATATGAGCCCATGAAAATGGGAATTTTAATAAAAAGAAATGGCTTCAAATTGAATCAAATCAAATGCTTCCTAATCGCAATGTACTATACATAGTTGAAACACGGGAAACCTGGGTAGAAATCAAAGATCTGATGAAATCGATAAGTTTATAATAATCCTGTATCCGGTAAACTTTAGGGATTTATTGCACTTATATAATGTCAGAGAGGCAGTAGAGACTGTTTCTAGGACATTTAACCCCAATGGTCGATTTTGGAGCACCTTCAGAAAATTATTTAGGCTAATATTCCACTCTAAAAATGATCAAACCAGAAGTTTTGTTACTAGAATATAATTAAATACCTCAAAACATCAGCTTTCTCAGTAGGTCAAAAATGTAGGGACGCGCACTTATGCGCATCAAATTTTCAATTTATTTTGTGCCTAAAATATCCGCAATTTTATTTTACATATTCTTTGTGAATGTGCCCGAATGCGCCCTAACCCCCGATTTTTAATGATTTTTTTTTCACACTGCCTATGCTACAACATGGGAAATTTCGGAATTTTTTTCTCTAAATTTTAAGTCGAAAGTCAAAAAACGGCTTCAGCCGGCAAGCTTACTTCACCAACCTCTAATCATGTACAAAAAATGAGCCAAATCCGTGAAGGTGGTTTTTCACGTATTTGACCTTTAAGGGTAGAATTTTTATTCACCAGGAACACACATGCTGGCAACAGCAGGAAAAACACTTGTACAAAGTTAGCATTTGAGTTCAATTGCGTTGATCTCTTTTGATCCCTTTTGGCAACGTCGATGCCGAGGATTGATAGCTCTTCTAGTGACAAGTGGAAATGTGGGACATGTGCCCTGCTTTGCGAAGAACAATGAACACTTAGGCTTCATTTTCTGGTCAATTGTGGCTCATAGAAGATTGATGAGGACGACAATCTTTCCAGTTGGGGTCAATGAAAACTAGTGCGAGCAGAACCTTCTTTACCTAGGCCAGTGGAGCTCAAAAAAGACCAACCGTGGCATTGCCTACATCTCCTTGGCCAGTGGGGTTAAAAAAAGTCCAGCAAGAGCAAAAAATAAGCGTGGAAGTCACACGCTTACCCATGATGCGTGGAAAAATCCTCACGCATTGAATAGCAGAAAGCGTGGAATTCCCACGCTGAATGAATCGGAGCAGAATGCGTGGCATAATCATCACGCTGGAGATGAATTGAAGCAGAAAGCGAGCTTGGGATTGAACCCAGGACAACCTAGAGTAAAGTTGGAAACTTTACCACTAGACCACCCACCCGCGAAGTCTGGAGGTATAAAGATGTATGTCTTTTAATGTGTGTTTAACTGCTGCTTGTAATGTCTCAATAGGTGCTGACTCGGTCTCCTGTGCCCATATCTATCGCCTAGGCCTTGTTTTTGTTGAGCAGCCTGAGTCAGCGGCCTGAAACAGTGGGCTGATTCAACAGTGCTCACTGACGAGTGAGTGACGACTGATCTTTTTTTTTACCACTAAGTGGGCCCGAAGGGCCCGCTTCGCGGTCCTTACAAGTCATGCAATAATTTTCCGTGGGTATATAGATAACTATCTGGAATGGCCGCGTACCGCCGAATTCTCAACAAAATGTGTCATACTTATTTTTTCTGGAAAGGTAATTTTTGGTTTTTCAAATCTGGCAGGGTGGAAGTGGTTTTTAATACATATTTAAAATGGTTTACCATTACTAACTTATTTTTCAACTTTCAAAATGATGACAAAAATTTTCCAATTTGCTTAATTTCCAGATCTCAAGAACTACTGAGGGCATTTGCGTAATTTAAAAACTGGTATGCTTGCAATATGCTACTTCTTGGTAAATAGACTGGTGGAACTGGTTCGAAATCTGTGCTTTGTTTTGAAATTGTTAGCAAAACCACATACTTTTCTTTTTGAGTGGTAAACTGTCCAGCTTTTATAAATAGGATAGGAGTTATGGACATAAACTTCGCGGTCACCATTGCGCTTTGCGCCATTATAATTGTTAGTTTTGCGCCTAGGGAACCATTGCCTCAGTGAAGATCGACAAGGAATCCAACGTAAAATTAGCATGAGAAAAGCCTTCCCACACTCCACTCCATCTTCTACATACAAAGCCCTACTCACCTTGGGCTCCCTTATATTGCCCTCTTCCTACTTGGCGTTGGAAAAACGGATGCAAAAATGGGGTAACTGCTTAAGCTGGCCTTGGCCACCCGTCGCTTTGGGCAGGCGGCCTTTGGCCGCGCAAAAAAATTGACTGCCCCGAGCTTAAAGTCAAAGAAATACATCTGCTCATTGTAGTCGAATTTTTGGTAAAAAGGTAAAAAGAGCTTTATTTTGGCTTGCCGGGCACTAAAAACCAGTCGGGTTTTTAAGGTCAAAGTTGGTTGGCTGGTGTGCCCCCCTTCTCTACCTAGGCCAGTGGGGCTCAAAAAAGTGACAAGGTGTAACAAGGTGTCTCTGGCCCTCCCTGGAATGTGGGACATGCGCCCTGCTTTGCCAAGAACACTGGGGCCTAATAGAAGACTTAGTCTTCATTTTCTGGTCAATTGTGGCTCATAGAAGATTGATGAGGGCGACAATCTTTCCAGTTGGGGTCAATGAAAACTAGTGCGAGCAGAACCTTCTTTACCCAGGCCAGTGGAGCTCAAAAAAGACCAACCATGGCATTGCCTACATCTCCTTGGCCAGTGGGGTTAAAAAAAGTCCAGCAAGAGCAAAACATAAGCGTGGAAGTCACACGCTTACCCATGATGCGTGGAAAAATCCTCACGCATTGAATAGCAGAAAGCGTGGAATTCACACGCTGAATGAATCGAAGCAGAATGCGTGGCATAATCATCACACTGGAGATGAATCGAAGCAGAAAGCGAGCTTGGGATTGAACCCAGGACAACCTAGAGTAATGTTGGAAACTTTACCACTAGGCCACCCACCCGCGAAGTCTGGAGGTATAAAGATGCATGTCTTTCAATGTGTGTTTAACTGCTGCTTGTAACAACACAATAGGCGCTGACTCGGTCTCCTATGCCCAGGAGAGGATGGGAGAAATCCCGATTGAATGAAGCCAACAGTGACCTATTTTTTGACACAAAAAGCCAAGTATCGAGTCACAAATCTAGTGGGTTATTGTCAACTTTCTCTCAAACCCCACAGGCCTAGGTGAAATTAGCAATGCCATGGCTGGCCTTCTTTTGAGGCCCATTAGTCTCAGTGGAGAAGCACCACTCACTATAATTTTCATTGAGCCCCACTGGACAATGATAAGGTCTGGCAGGCTGGTTTTCCTGCCTTTCGTATGCTATGGAAAAGGAACCTGCTTTCTTCAGCCAAACAGAGTTCCTCGTCGATGCCTTCCCTGAGGAGAACCATTCAGCCTGCTCCAGATACTACTTCATCAGCAATCAGGAAAAATATCCAAAAAATCCCTCAGCTGAGCAGCCAGGTCTGCGAGCAGATCTGGCTGCCGCGTCGCTTCACGCCGCGCTGTCCTTAGCAGAATCCAGTCACCTGCGCCAAATGGCAGCACCCCAACCGCTCATCTTCGTTTTCTTCTCAATCCATTGCACTGCTCTGCCTTGGCCGCGCTTCCCAGCCAACCCATCTAGCTTTTCAACTCACTTCCCCCGGTTCTACTTCTTTTACCTCTTTAGGCTTCCTTGCTTTATTAGGCCCAACGAGAAGATAAGGAAAGATTTGAGAAGTCTAAAATGCTACGACATGAGAAGCTTATGAATTGTCGATCATCAAAAAGAAATGGGCAAGTTGTAACACAATCGTGATTTATATTGCTTGCAAACGAGCATAAATTTTAGCAGATCGATTTCGTTAGCATTTGTCTTTATAAAAACTCCACTGCTCATTCATAAGCAGGCGGCAGCTAGGGGCCGTAGCACCCGCGCCCGGAGGCCGGAGGAGCTCTGGCGCCCTGCCCGAAGCGGCGGGCGGCCAAGGCCCGCTTAAGCAGTTACCCCATTTTTAATATAGTATATCTGGTACAATCGGCAGGCCAAATGTGGGTCTCTTTTCTCCAAAATTTGCAATTGTCTTGAGTAAAAAATCAAGGACATACAAGTTCTACTGGTGGAATCTGCTGCTTGGACAGTTGCATTTTGTTTTTGGTGCGCAGTTCAGTGTCTCTTTCCATGCGCACCCAAAAAAGAAAATGCATTTGACGCAGCAGATTCCACTAGTAGAAATTGTATTTCCTTGACTTTTTGGAGAAAAGAGACCCACATTTGGCCTGCCGATGGTACCAGATATTTCTTCCACTTTTAATATAGTGTAAATTGTATAAATACAAAATGTATTCTGTTGGTTATCCTAGGGCGCGACAGCGCCCTAGTTATGAATGGGTGATCGAGTTTTTGGGTGGTTGCATGTCGCGAGCTACAACTCCTTGGATATAGATTATAATTTAGGACATATATATATCAGTCGAAAGCTCTAATCGAGATCTCGATGGCCAAAATCGTGAAATTTTGATTTTGGCCTTGACATTTTAATAAAATTGAAAAAACTCAAATGTTTAAATTTAGAAAAACTGCGCAGTTTTTTATAAACTGATGGTCAGGTTAGCTTGCATGCAATAGGTTTGAGTTTCATGGAACCCTAGAGCGCGACAGCACCCTTGTGTTGTTATGAATGGACAATCAAGATTGATATTGGTTTTGATATTGGTTGAAACTAAAGACATATATACATCATTCAAAAGCTCTAAACAATATCATTTTAGAAATTGTTAGAAATTATAAAAGAAATTTTGATGAAGCCAAATTGCGCAGATTTATTTAAACTGATGCTCAGGTTAGCTTGCGTGCAATAGATTTTTTTAAAATAGCTGGTTGCTTTAAGTACAAGACTAAAATGCTACAGCATGAGCAGCTTATGATCAATCATCAAAAAGATCTAGACAAGGTGTAGCAAAATCGTGATTAATTTTGATTGAAAATATAAACCATTTTAAGCAAAAATTTTGACAGGTCCATTTCATTGCTATTGTTCCATCTACAAAATCCACTGATCATTCATAAGCAGGCGGCAATTTATGGCATAATCCCTGTCACCCAAGATTTTTTCAGTTTTTGCTTAAATGGTAGGTTTTTTGTGAACTTTACGAAACTATTTTGAAGCTTCAAATGAATAAAAAATATCAAAGTTGAAGCGTTATTCAGTTAAAAATTACAATTTATCACATTGAAAATGCCAGTAAAATTCAACTTTAACTTACCTAATTTTTTTGAGTTTAAAATAATTAGTTCTAATATATTAATTTCTAAGAAATTTTGAATTCATCGTGACTGAAAATTAAAAAATCACTTAATTGAATTTTATGGCATTCAATTGTATTTGAATTTTATTTCATTTCAATAGTTATCTTTTCTTTATTATCGTTCACTAGTTATTGTCCTCTTTGTGCCAAAATTGCCGCCGGCTGATGAATGATCAGTGGATTTTGTAGATGGAACAATAGCAATGAAATGGACCTGTCAAAGTTTTGCTTAAAATGGTTTATATTTTCAATCAAAATTAATCACGATTTTGCTACACCTTGTCTAGATCTTTTTGATGATTGATCATAAGCTGCTCATGCTGTAGCATTTTAGTCTTGTCTTGAGATCTTGGCCATGTGGAAGACATATTAACTTCCCACATTAACAAGGCTTCAAATGCCTTCGATGGCAAAAGGTCCATCGTTTAGTGTTCATGTTTTTTTCTGGCGATCAATTTTATTGCTTTTTCAGGAAAATAATTCCGAAATTTCCCATGTCGTAGCATAGGCAGTGTGAAAAAAAAATCATTAAAAATCGGGGGTTAGGGCGCATTCTGGCACATTCACAAAGAATATGTAAAATAAAATTGCGGATATTTTAGGCACAAAAAAAATAAATTGAAAATTTGATAAGCATAAGTGCGCGTCCCTAAAACAAAACCCAAAAAACTTTTTGACCTACTGAGAAAGCTGATGTTTTGAGGTATTTAATTATATTCTAGTAACAAAACTTCTGGTTTGATCATTTTTAGAGTGGATGATTAGCCCAGAAATTTTCTGAAGGTGCTCCAAAATTGACCATTGGGGTTAAATGTCCTAGAAACAGTCTCTACTGCCTCTCTGACATTATATAAGTGCCAATAAAATCCCTAAAGCTTTACCGGATACAGGATTATTATAAACTTATCGATTTCATCTAGCCTATCCTTTGATTTCTACCCAGGTTTCCCGTAGTTTCAACGATGATACAGACATTGTGATTACAGGGAAGCATTTGATTCCTGATTCAATTTGAAGCCATTCTCTTTTTATTAAAATTCCCATTTTCGACTGGGCTCATATCTCTGAACTAAGAGCCTTTTGAAGAAAACCTATTACTGTTGCACACTTACACACTCAGTCCCAATTAACATATCAAATACAAAATGGAAATCGGTGGAGATGGTTCTGCACGCATTTGACCTTTAATCGATTTGACAAGGGAGGTAGTCCACAATAACCTCCTTATTTATGTAGGCTAGAAGGAATCGACCAACGAAAATCTCTGTTTTGCTTAGTGGTTTTTGAGAGGAGCATGAATGGGAGACCCATAGCAATACAGGAAATTAACGGAAGTAGGTTACAACATAAACC